>JASAMZ010004623.1:0-13296 GCA_030248115.1 Linhomoeus sp. GSCO2_2 | reverse complement strand
CACATCGCATAAGCTTCAGAGCGGGAGGGAGGCACTGCAACAAGTCAGGTCATCCACTCACACTGAACACGATCACATCACTCACAGTAACACGACAACACAAACTTTGACGTTTATTCTACAAATGGAATAAACAAATAAACAATTCAGATCGATTGAACCTAACGGCGCTCTTCACATCCTCCCTTCAGTTGTACCAGCAGCCTCAGGACTGAGAGCATGAAGTGGGGGCTCTCAGAGGTGATGCAGTTCAGCCAGTAGTTTCAGTCAGTAGAGTCGAAGTAATGGAGGAAGAGAAGGCCAGTCGCAGTGCCCACTCCACGCAGCCCTTCAAGTCAACAGGAGAGGAGTCGGTCACCAACAACTTGGTGAAGTCGAGTGGGCCCCCTAGTCCACACCTAGTAGAGAACGACTGCACCAAACAGTTGGCAAGTTTTTTGTTCGATGTGGCGTATTCCCACAGGTATACAATTTCAGATGAACGGCGTCGTATCATGCCGATACCATATAGCGAACGCGGCGATATCACTGAGCTTTAGATCAGTTGTACAGACAACCGTATCGTGGTAATAGCTGATTTGAATTGTGGTACACGTTTTCAAGATACCTTCGCTAGATGCGGCTAATTATGCGAATGAAATTCACTATACTGTTCACCAAGATTTGCCAGACACAAAGTATAGGTTGAACTTTTTACACACACAGCTTGTTTCGCCGCGCCTCAGCGCGGCGAGGTGTATATATGTTGCAGTCAGCAGCCGTCTTCAGGCGATTGCCGTCTAGACGGCTATCGCCTGGTCGATCAGGCCGCGGCCGTCTTCTCGGGGAAAAGACGGAAGGAATCCCCTCCTATTTTAAAACTTTTGCAAATTACTAAATTCCACAAAATTCACGAAAATATTGACTGCACAGTACATTCTGAGCACTAAAGAGTGCCTACTGGTCATTTTGGTGGAAATTTCGCACTTTCGTGTCACCATTCACTCCAGAGCTGTCGCTGTGAGACTCCTACAGGTATTTGGAGGCACGGGAACAGGTGCAAAGGTAAATGCATGCACTGGCAGGGGCACAGTGCCAGAAGACATTAGCTCAATCCGAAATCTCCTAAGGGCAAAACACAAGCATCCATGTGTTAGCTTCAGTGTATTCAGAGGCACAGGAACAGGTTCGATGATAAGATAAATGCAGGCACTGGCAAGGGCACAGTGTCAAGAGACTTTTGATCTACCCTGAAACCTCTTATGGGCTAAACACAAACACCTATATGCAAAGGCACGTGAGTGGGCACAATGGTAAATGCAGGCACAGGCAGGGGCACAGGTCTCTCCTTATAAGCCCAACCACAATCAATAAGTCCAAGCTGCCAGTGACCTGCCAGTGACCTACCAGTGACCTCTAAAAGTGACAAACCAGTACCCCTGCCTCGTCTACGCACCACGATGTCAACACAGGCATACGCGGTAGAGATGAAACTTTAGTTATTTAGTTAAATAGTCAGCTAAACTTAATTAAATTTGGCATTTGCAAAACCGCCTTGACGCGTAGAATCCAACGGTGACCACGCCGACCCTCTCCGACCTACCACGCATGCCCTGGGGCAAAAATGTCGTTTTTGAAGGGGAGTTTCAGTATACTGACAAATTGTTAACAAATTCAAAACACATCAGAACCATATCAAATAGGGGTTCGCTTGAAGCGTCTCGACGAGAAAATTTCAATGGCACCAATGCCGTCCCCCCAAATTTACCATGAGCGCTATTATTGCAAAAAGGTGCCTCAAAAATCAACTTTTTATTGGCTTATCCAAACATAGCGTTGTAGGGGTTCGTTTGAACCGTCTCACCGAGAAAATTACACTGGTGACCCGCAAAAAGGTACCAAGAGCGCTATTTTTGCAACCAGGCAAGTCGTCCGGGGGACGCAGTATACTCCACAAATTTGAACTCCTACGCATAGTGACTCCTATGCTGTTTTAGCCTGCTGACGTATCGGAGTGCAAAACGAATTGCAAATTCGGAATTAGCGCCCCCGAAAACCCCGGGATCGACATACAACACCCCTAACTTCCTATGGACTCCAGGAACCGAAATTTTTCACTTGGGGTACGGTATCATGTCAATTTGTCATAGGTATGTTCAAACATCATCTAAACACTGAACGGATGCCAAATTCGTAATCAGCGCCCCCGAAAACCCCAAAATCGAGTATAGTATCGCAAAAGTTGACTTGACACCCACAATTCAAACGGACGCGGCAGGGATACTGTAGCTTCGAAAATTTTTCCGAAACACTTTTCTAGACCAGATTTAAGCGTAGAATCGTTTGAAACTATTTTTGGAACGATTCGGCGACGCATGCGAGCGCTCTAGGCGCCGAAACGCGAAAATCGCAATTTTCGACCCCGGAGTCGAAAAAGTCGCAGTGTAAGAAAGTTTTTTTGTGGTTCAACCGATTTACTCCGTTTATGGCTCATTCGATAGAGGACATCTGGGAAGGAGCAACAAGAGTGGTCTCGCCGCTCTAGCTGCTACCTAGCTCGCACAGCAGCCCGTCAAAGTCGACCCGGGGCCAAAATTCGTGAAATTTTCAAATTTGGCGCCAAAATGGGTCCCGCAGCGATCCAATTCTTTTTTTGCACCCTCGGCCCTATCGAGTACTACAACATATCAAAAGATAGTATATACCATTATATGCAACTTTCTCGAGTTCTACCTTGCTCAACCCATTTTCCAGTACTTTGAAAATTTAAATTTTTGAATTTCCCGCCAACGGGGTGCCGGAGCGTGACCCCATATGTCGTGCAGGTTGCCCACCCACTAGGCCTACCCAACGCAAAAAACCGTTTGCAAATCGGCCGCTTCACGCGCGAACGCCGTTGACTCAAAGTTTCTGCGTTTCGCGCACAAACGCTATATACTCCACACTTTTTTGTGGAGTATAAAAAGGTGCCACAAATTTGTAACTTTTGATTGGCTGCTAATATTTCTCTTGCAAATTGGTGGGCGGCGCGAAGCGCCGCATTTGCTACACCAGTGGAATATCGTTTAATACTCTTACTTTTACATGCTTCACACCTGGAACATATTCATCTTTCTGCCTTTAGGCATTTTTACATGAAATAACCTAATATTTGGCTGGGTCGAACCAAGGACCTCGTCCTTGGTTCGACCCAGCCAAATACTATTAGGTCGACCCACCCTAGAAATTCTAGAATTGCTTTCGCTCGGCTGCAGCTCCTATTATACAGCCATCCTTGCCTAGGCCCTGTGTGCTCACTGATGCGCGGGCGTCCTTGGTGCTTTCTCCCTTCCCTATGTACGTCGGGGGGGGGGGTGGTGGGGCGGTTAGGACGAATGTCAAATCTCGGGCACTTTGTGTCTGGGGCAAGGTCGGCGTCCGTCCCGCCCCACGCGGGCCCTTTACTCCTTCCTACTTGCTATACACCCCCTCTAGCCTGGGGGTCCCTGCCTGGGGAAAGAGGCTGGACGACGTGCGACGCGACGCCATTGGACCCCACGCACCCCCCCCCCCCCCGATTATATTCATCTGCCCTCCTCCCCTGCTAGGTCAATCTCGCCCACCCACTCACACTGTTGAGAGAGGAACGGGGGGAAGGAAGCAGCCGATATCCCTGTATGTCTATAGTGTTTGTTTGCGGTCATATTGTGTTTATGAGCCTGTTGTCGCGCAACTCATGCGTTCGATCGGATACCCACAGCCCGTTGTCACGCAACTCACGCCCTGGACAATATGGCCCTACTGTCATCGCGCATCCAAGTGTTGTCAAAATGTTGTCTCACTCGGTGCTGAACCACTGCCTCAAACTTTCTCGGATTCAGCACTATACGCAGGCAACACTGGCCGTCACCGCGGACTGTTTATGGCGGTTCTGAATATAGACTGTGCATTGCACGCAGGCAGCACTGGTCGCGGACTATCTATGGCTGCTCGCAGTGTAGATTGTGTACGCGCGCGGCTTCACTTCAGCGCGGGACGGCCCGCTGGTATTGTAGAGCGAAGAGCGTCGACCCTCCCCTATAGCAGCATATAATCAATAGTCTGACGTCACCGGCTTTTCGCGACATAGGCGTTCGCTCGTGCGACGCGCACTCATTGGACCGATGCGTGCTCGCGACGCACGGTGATTGGATAGACGAAATACGTCATCCGACAGGCGGCGCGGCAGTCGGTCGACCAAATTTAGGCGGCGGCCGAAGACCAAACTTCCGCCAGATGGTGCCCGGCGGAAGGCGGTTCCGAAAATGTATAGATGTCCGGGATGCGTCGCCGCTGTCGAGAGATATTTTGTTCACACACAGACAAACAAACAAACAGACAGCGCGCGATTAGTAGAGAGGACTAGACTCTATAGCCCGTCGATACCGCATTGCAGCTTCAGAGACCGATGTCGCGCAGCTGACGTGCTGCAGCTTCAGAGACCGATGTCGCGCAGCTGAGTTGCTGTAGCTTCAGAGACCGATGTCGCGCAGCTGACGTGCTGCAGCTTCGACCGTTGTTGCGCATTTCACGCGTTCGAGCGGCATTCGGAGCCCGTTGGCGTGCAACTCGCGACTGTACGCAGGCTACACTGGCCGCGGACTATCTACATATGGCTGCTCGCAGTGTAGATTGTGTACGCGCGCGGCTTTGCTTCAGCGCGGGACGGCCCGCTGGTATTGTAGAGTGAAGAGCCTCGACCCTCCGCTATAGCAGCATATAATCAATAGTCTGACGTCACCGGCTTCGCGACATAGGCGGTCGCTCGTGCCACGCGCACTCATTGGACCGATGCGTGCTCGCGACGCACGGTGATTGGATAGACGAAATACGTCATACGACAGGCGGCGCGGCAGTCGATCGACCGAATTTAGGCGGCGGCCAAAGACCAAACTTCCGCCATATGGTCCCCCGTGGAAGGCGGTTCCGAAAATGTATTGATGTCCGGGGTCCGCCGCCGCTGTCGAGAGATATTTTGTTAACACACAAACAAACAGACCGACAGACAGCGCGCGATTAGTAGAGAGGGATGACTAGTGATGGCAACCGAAAACTGGGTAAGTACTTACCCAGTTTTACCCAGTTTATTTTAACTGGGTATACCCAGTTTTTACTTACCCAGTTTCGTTTCAGCGTACCCAGTTTTACCCAGTTTTACTTTTACCCAGTTGTTTTGCTGCGTACCTAAGCAGTTTCGGCTAGAAAACTGGGTACCCAGTTTTACTTACCCAGTTTTTACCCAGTTAATAAACTGGGTAAGAAACTGGGCAAACCGTATTTTGCAATCTTACCACTGACAAATTTGCCTATTTTCCATTTATGAGGCGGGCGTTGTCTAATGCAGTGACCAGCACAAAACGTTATCTAGCCGCTGTTTAGTGTAGATGTCAGCGAATGCGCATATGTAGACTTTGGCGTTGAAATATGTGCCTCATCCAAAGAGATAGCAATACTATGAAGTGGAAAATGTTTGATTTTAGAGTGAAATGTCGCAGCACAGTGAATGCACTACAAGCAGCGCCACTCTGGTCTGCATTCAGCTAGACCTATGTTGGTCTGATCTCAGAAGAAATGGTTCACAGTTCACAGTACCTCTATGGGGTTAGTCTTCATGTATTTTGTGGTCCCGTACTAGGCAACTAATACCAGTGAATATTGACCATTTTGTCAAAGTTGCACCAGAAGTCTGTTGGTGCAGTATTTTGATGCATTGATGCGCTAAATCAGAAGCGCTATTGTTTCAAAATTTGCCATCTTACTTACCCAGTTTACCCACTTTATTTGGCCGTACTTACCCAGTTTCACCGAAAACTGGGTAAATTTACCTGTACTTACCCAGTTTTGCCGAAAACTGGGTATACTTACCTGTACTTACCCAGTTTCCAAATTTTGGAAATTGCCATCACTAGTTAGGACGAATGTCAAATCTCGGGCACTTTGTGTCTGGGGCAAGGTCGGCGTCCGTCCCGCCCCACGCGGGCCCTTTACTCCTTCCTACTTGCTATACACCCCCTCTAGCCTGGGGGTCCCTGCCTGGGGAAAGAGGCTGGACGACGTGCGACGCGACGCCATTGGACCCCACGCCCCCCCCCCCCCCCCCCCCCCGATTATATTCATCTGCCCTCCTCCCCTGCTAGGTCAATCTCGCCCACCCACTCACACTGTTGAGAGAGGAACGGGGGGAAGGAAGCAGCCGATATCCCTGTATGTCTATAGTGTTTGTTTGCGGTCATATTGTGTTTATTGCGCCCGCCGGCCCGCATATCCTGCGAACGTTCTCGTTTTTTCGCCGCGCCACAACAGCGCGGCGAGTATAGGGACGCTCTTGTCTGTTCGTTACTCCGTGTGTGTGTGTGTGTGTGTGTGTGTGTGTGTGTGTGTGTGTGTGTGTGTGTGTGTGTGTGTGTGTGTGTGTGTGTGTGTGTGTGTGTGTGTGTGTGTGTGTGTGTGTGTGTGTGTGTGTGTGTGTGTGTGTGTGTGTGTGTGTGTGTGTGTGTGTGTGTGTGTGTGTGTGTGTGTGTGTGTGTGTGTGTGTGTGTGTGTGTGTGTGTGTGTGTGTGTGTGTGTGTGTGTGTGTGTGTGTGTGTGTGTGTGTGTGTGTGTGTGTGTGTGTGTGTGTGTGTGTGTGTGTGTGTGTGTGTGTGTGTGTGTGTGTGTGTGTGTGTGTGTGTGTGTGTGTGTGTGTGTGTGTGTGTGTGTGTGTGTGTGTGTGTGTGTGTGTGTGTGTGTGTGTGTGTGTGTGTGTGTGTGTGTGTGTGTGTGTGTAGCCAAATACTATTAGGTCGACCCACCCTAGAAATTCTAGAATTGCTTTCGCTCGGCTGCAGCTCCTATTATACAGCCATCCTTGCCTAGGCCCTGTGTGCTCACTGATGCGCGGGCGTCCTTGGTGCTTTCTCCCTTCCCTAGGTCGGGGGGGGGGGGGGGGGGGGCGGTTAGGACTAGTGATGGCAACCGAAAACTGGGTAAGTACTGACCCAGTTTTACCCAGTTTATTTTAACTGGGTATACCCAGTTTTTACTTACCCAGTTTTGTTTCAGCGTACCCAGTTTTACCCAGTTTTACTTTTACCCAGTTGTTTTGCTGCGTACCTAAGCAGTTTCGGCTAGAAAACTGGGTACCCAGTTTTACTTACCCAGTTTTTACCCAGTTAATAAACTGGGTAAGAAACTGGGCAAACCGTATTTTGCAATCTTACCACTGACAAATTTGCCTATTTTCCATTTATGAGGCGGGCGTTGTCTAATGCAGTGACCAGCACAAAACGTTATCTAGCCGCTGTTTAGTGTAGATGTCAGCGAATGCGCATATGTAGACTTTGGCGTTGAAATATGTGCCTCATCCAAAGAGATAGCAATACTATGAAGTGGAAAATGTTTGATTTTAGAGTGAAATGTCGCAGCACAGTGAATGCACTACAAGCAGCGCCACTCTGGTCTGCATTCAGCTAGACCTATGTTGGTCTGATCTCAGAAGAAATGGTTCACAGTTCACAGTACCTCTATGGGGTTAGTCTTCATGTATTTTGTGGTCCCGTACTAGGCAACTAATACCAGTGAATATTGACCATTTTGTCAAAGTTGCACCAGAAGTCTGTTGGTGCAGTATTTTGATGCATTGATGCGCTAAATCAGAAGCGCTATTGTTTCAAAATTTGCCATCTTACTTACCCAGTTTACCCACTTTATTCGGCCGTACTTACCCAGTTTCACCGAAAACTGGGTAAATTTACCTGTACTTACCCAGTTTTGCCGAAAACTGGGTATACTTACCTGTACTTACCCAGTTTCCAAATTTTGGAAATTGCCATCACTAGTTAGGACGAATGTCAAATCTCGGGCACTTTGTGTCTGGGGCAAGGTCGGCGTCCGTCCCGCCCCACGCGGGCCCTTTACTCCTTCCTACTTGCTATACACCCCCTCTAGCCTGGGGGTCCCTGCCTGGGGAAAGAGGCTGGACGACGTGCGACGCGACGCCATTGGACCCCACGCACCCCCCCCCCCCCCCCCCGATTATATTCATCTGCCCTCCTCCCCTGCTAGGCCAATCTCGCCCACCCACTCACACTGTTGAGAGAGGAACGGGGGGAGAAGCAGCGGATATCCCTGTATGTCTATAGTGTTTGTTTGCGGTCATATTGTGTTTATTGCGCCCGCCGGCCCGCATATCCTGCGAACGTTCTCGTTTTTTCGCCGCGCCACAACAGCGCGGCGAGTATAGGGACGCTCTTGTCTGTTCGTTACTCCGTGTGTGTGTGTGTGTGTGTGTGTGTGTGTGTGTGTGTGTGTGTGTGTGTGTGTGTGTGTGTGTGTGTGTGTGTGTGTGTGTGTGTGTGTGTGTGTGTGTGTGTGTGTGTGTGTGTGTGTGTGTGTGTGTGTGTGTGTGTGTGTGTGTGTGTGTGTGTGTGTGTGTGTGTGTGTGTGTGTGTGTGTGTGTGTGTGTGTGTGTGTGTGTGTGTGTGTGTGTGTGTGTGTGTGTGTGTGTGTGTGTGTGTGTGTGTGTGTGTGTGTGTGTGTGTGTGTGTGTGTGTGTGTGTCTCCGACTTGACAGAGAAACCGGTGGCGAGTACCACCACACAAACTTCACAGCTTTCTACGCTTCCCGCACGTCAATGGATTACACTCTTCTGAAGCACAACGCACTTATATTCAATGTCCTTATACTAGCCGTTCCTTCCTGTTGCAGAAGAATTCCTGAGATCTGAATAGCGTGGAATGTAGCCGTCAATGGCCGTAATGTCCTGTTGCATGATCTGTCCTGTTCAAGGTCTGTCCGTTGCAAGGTCGGCCCTGTTGTGAGCCAACGGCGCTGGTCGCTTCTCACGCGCGCCGCAACGTCCGTTACATATGTTCACTGTCAAGGTCTGACCTGTTGCAAGAGTTGCCCTGTTGAAGGGTCTGTCCTATTGCAGGGTATGTCCTGTTGCAAGGCCTGTCCTGTTGCAAGGTCTCTCCTGTTGCAAGGTCTGTCCTGTTGAAAGATCTGTCCTGTTGCAGGGTCTGCCTGTTGCAAGATTTGTCTTGTTGCAAGATCTGTCCTGTTGCATGATTTGTCATGGTGCAAAATCTGTCCTGTTGCAAGATCTGTCCTGTTGCAAAATCTGTTCTGTTGCATGATTTGTCCTGGTGCAAAATCTGTCCTGTTGCAAAATCTGTCCTGTTGCAAAATCTGTCCTGTTGCAAGGTCTGCCCAGTTGCACAATCTGTCCTGTTGCAAGATGTGTCCTGTTGCAAAATCTGTCCTGTTGCAGAAGGTCTGTCCTGTTGCGAGCCAATGGCGCTGGTCGCCTCGCGCGACCATCCTGTTGCCACGTCTGTCCTGTTGCAAGATCTGTCCTGTTGCAAGATTTGTCCTGTTGTAAGATCTGTCCTGTTGCAAGATCTGCCCTGTTGCAGGGTCTGTCCTGTTGCAAGATCTGTCCTGTTGCAGGGTCTGTCCTGTTGCAAAATCTGTCCTGTTGCAAGGTCTGTCCTGTTGCAAGATCTGTCCTGTTGCGAAATCTGCCCTGCTGCAAGATTTGTCCTGTTGCAAGATTTGTCCTGTTGCAAGATCTGTCCTGTTGCGAAATCTGTCCTGCTGCAAGATTTGTCCTGTTGCAAGATTTGTCCTGTTGCAAAATCTGTCCTGTTGCAAGGTCTGTCCTGTTGCAGAAAGTCTGTCCTGTTGCAAGCCAACAGCGCTGACTGCCTCGCGAACGCGCCGTACAAAGCGCCGCGCAAAACAAATGATAGAAAGCGGGCAGATTTTCCGGTTGCAAGATCTGTCCTGTTGCAAGATTTGTCCTGTTGCAAAATCTGTCCTGTTGCAAGGTCTGCCCAGTTGCACGATCTGTCCTGTTGCAAGATGTGTCCTGTTGCAAAATCTGTCCTGTTGCAGAAGGTCTGTCCTGTTGCGAGCCAATGGCGCTGGTCGCCTCGCGCGACCATCCTGTTGCCACGTCTGTCCTGTTGCAAGATTTGTCCTGTTGTAAGATCTGTCCTGTTGCAAGATCTGCCCTGTTGCAGGGTCTGTCCTGTTGCAAGATCTGTCCTGTTGCAGGGTCTGTCCTGTTGCAAAATCTGTCCTGTTGCAAGGTCTGTCCTGTTGCAAGATCTGTCCTGTTGCGAAATCTGTCCTGCTGCAAGATTTGTCCTGTTGCAAGATCTGTCCTGTTGCGAAATCTGTCCTGCTGCAAGATTTGTCCTGTTGCAAGATTTGTCCTGTTGCAAAATCTGTCCTGTTGCAAGGTCTGTCCTGTTGCAGAAAGTCTGTCCTGTTGCAAGCCAACAGCGCTGACTGCCTCGCGAACGCGCCGTACAGCGCCGCGCAAAACAAATGATAGAAAGCGGGCAGATTTTCCGGTTGCAAGATCTGTCCTGTTGCAAGATTTGTCCTGTTGCAAAATCTGTCCTGTCGCAAAGGTCTGTCCTGTTGCGAGCCAACGGCGATGGTCGCCTTGCGCGACGATCCTGTTGTAAGTAGTAACGTCTGTACTGTTGCAGCGTCCTGTAGCAGAAAGTCTGTCCTGTTGCAAGCTAATGGCGCTGACTGCCTCGCGAACGCGCCGTACAAAGCGGCGCGCAAAACAAACGCTATAGAGCGGGCCGATTACCCTGTTGCAAGATCTGCCCTGTTGCAAGCGAAACAGTCGCTGAAGCGGCTAGAATTGCCTGCGCGAGCATTGTCGCACTGTTCGGCTTGCACATTGTAAGGTTCTCTGCTGTACCGCTCACTGCCGCACTGTTCGCTTTTGCAAGGCTCTGCTACCGTGCATTGCCGTACTGTTCAGGCAAAACCTGCGTTGAAGGCGGGCAGCAACAGGCGACGCTGGCCGTGCAGCGATTGATTCTCTGCGGTCGATCGATCGAAGCGAGCGAGCTTCTCTGCGGGTGGCCGCTGGCGTTCCGCTGGCGTCTAGGCGCGCGCGTGCTGAAGCTTGGCGTGGCGAAGTGCTAGGAAGGCGCGCGCATGCTGAAGCGTCGCGTGGCGAAGTGCTAGGGAAGCAAGCGTACTCGGACAGACAGACAGACAGACAGACAAAAGGCCTAGCTAGCATAGTAATCTGTAGATACTAACCGCGCGCTGTCTGTCAGTGTGTTTGTCTGTGTGTGAACAAAATATCTCTCGACAGCGGCGACGGATCCCGGACATCTATACATTTTCGGAACCGCCTTCCGCCCCGCACCATCTGGCCGAAGTTTGGTCTTGGGCCGCCGCCTAAATTCGGTCGAAATTCCGAAAATATCGTTTTTTTGCCACATTTTCGGCGCTAACTCCCGACTGCGGCGGCGGATCGCGACGAGCCGTGCATCAACGGAACCGCCGTTCGACGCTGCACCATCTGGTCCAGGTTTCGTCTTCGGCCGCCGCCTAAATCGTCCGAAATTCGCGATTTTCGGGCAAATTTCGGCCGTTTTCGGAACACCATTCTTCGCAGCAACGATTACGATTCCGCTATAGTACGGCTTGCTTCGCTGTGAGACCCAACTTGCGCTCAAAGCGCTCCATTTGCTTTACACGCTGTCAAGGCACCGTCGCAGACGTTCAGAAGGGCTTTTGCGGTTCGCTGTGAGACCCAACATGATAACAATATGCTTTACACACTGTCAAACCACCGTCAACACGGGGTTTCGTTTGCTGCCCAAGAACGGTGCAACGGCGCACGAGTCACGGGCACAGGCGAGGCGCAAAACGTCGGTTTGTCTTCTGACCAAGAACGGCGCACGGGTCACGGCCACACGCGAAGCGCAAAACGTCGCTTCGTCAGGTGCCACTGTCACGGGCGGTCTTGAAGCTGCAGCGCGTGAGCTGGGCGACATCGGTCTCTGAAGCTGCAGCACGTCAGCTGCGCGACATCGGTCTCTGAAGCTGCAGCACGTCAGCCGCGCGACATCGGTCTCTGAGGCTGCAGCGCGTCAGCTGCGCGTCATCGGTCTCTGAAGCTGCAACGTGCTATCGACGGGCTATAGACCCTAGTCTGACAATAACCAACGGAGTTTTTACTACTGTAGCTTGTTTTTCTGCTCGTAGTTGGTGAAACGACCGTTTTACGGCTGTAGGCAAGAAACGGCCGCTCGCTGCTGCCACGTACTATGGCCAGGTGTAGATTAGGTAGTCGAGCGCGTGAGACCTATAAACTGGCGCAACACTGGAACCACTGTCGTCATCCTAGGCGCGAGGTTCTTAAGAGACGCTTTCTGAGAGAATCGACCCTTGACTGCAGGAAGACGGACACTTTTTTCGACCTGCTTCGATTTTGCTAGTTTTCAAGTATGTTATAGTACTTCTCAAGTCAAGTCGAATGCAAGTTGGCGCAACTTCCTAAGTGCTCTAGTTTTCGAGATATGGCCCTTCAAAAATGACCCTATTTTTGGGCCTCTTTAACGTGTGCTCCATAGGAACAAAATTTTACTATTGACCCGCGTTCGCGCAAACGGCCCGTGACACAAGCGATTCTTTTTGGTGGTGATGCACAACACATAGCGCTATACCGTGCTGACAGTTTCGTGAAAATCCCAGGGGTGTTGTGTCGCCAAAATTTGAGCACAAATTTTCGTCCAACAAATTTTTTTTCAAATTTTCTGAAAATTGCTGCGTCGACTCCCCTTTGAACGCTGAATCGAACGGTGGAAACCGCATGGCGATGCGATGCGTATTTCTCGCGAAAATACACGTCAAAGTTTGGTTTCGCCCCCTTGTACGGTATATTGAGCTGAGGGTAAATTTTCGCCTGTCATTCGCGCAAACGGCCCGTGACACAAACGATTCTTGTTGGCGGCGAAGCACAACACATAGCGCTATACCGTGGTGACAATTTCGTGAAAATCGCAGGGGTGTCATGTCGCCAAAATTTGCGATTCAACGTTTGTCAAAAAATAAAAAATTTTCAAAATCGCCGAAAATTGCGTCGTCGATGCAGCTTTAGATGGTGATTCGAATGATGAAAACCGCATGATCGAGCGTTGCGCACTTCTCGAGCAATTGTGCCTCAAACTTCGCTTCAAGGTAGTCCTGCGAGCTGCATTAGAATTGAACTTTGAAGCACAATTTCTCGAGAAGTGCCCAACGCTCGATCATGCGGTTTTCATCATTCGAATCACCATCTAAAGCTGCATCGACGACGCAATTTTCGGCGATTTTGAAAATTTTTTATTTTTTGACAAACGGTGAATCGCAAATTTTGGCGACATGACACCCCTGCGATTTTCACGAAATTGTCACCACGGTATAGCGCTATGTGTTGTGCTTCGCCGCCAACAAGAATCGTTTGTGTCACGGGCCGTTTGCGCGAATGACAGGCGAAAATTTACCCTCAGCTC
>JASAMZ010004619.1:0-11399 GCA_030248115.1 Linhomoeus sp. GSCO2_2 | reverse complement strand
ATCGCGTCTGTGGTCGATGCCGCCGCCGTCGTCGTCGTCGTCGCCGTCGTCGTCGTCGTCGTCGACGTCGTCGTCGTCGTCGTCGTCGTCGCATCGCGAGCGAATATGGGTACCAGCCACCTAAGAACGATGAAGAGATGGTAGAGTAGCTGAACGAACAGGCGCTTTTGCGAAGCAGCGGTATTCCCGCCATCGTTTTGTCCACCGAAACCGTGAAGCTGGCATTGAAGTCATTGCAGTAGAGCATCATCTTGCCTTGTTTCTGAAGTGACTTCGCCAGGGACCATTCTATTCACTGCAGTCAACGCCAGTATTAGCTACATACGTACCTAAATACATAGTCAAGCCAATGTTACTGTAGTTATTTAATGTCTGATCCGGGTGTTAGAGGTTGAACAGCCATAATATCAAACCTGTCCGTCTTTGATTTCCAGCCGAACTCCGGCCGTCCAGCCCTCCAGTTTGAAACCGATTCTATTGGGTGACTCAAAGAAGAACCGAATATCCTCGCCTGAAAATGCATGTAAGCAGCGGCAGTTTAACAAGCTCACGGTGCTTTCAAATCGACTTGACGTATCGTGTAGAGTTTAGGCCGCTTTGAAACGAGCTGACAGCCAGACCTAACTAACACAATGATTGTTCCATCATTGCATTAAGCGGCTCTTCCCGACTTTACGATCCGTTCTGCGTAAAAGGCCGACACTGGTTCTTTTCGAATGCGAGATGTTGAAAAGATCACCTGCCCGAAGAGAAATTCTTACGTCTTTGAGCCAGGCGGATCCTTTGGATGCGCCTAATGTCTCGGTGGCGCACGGCTAACGTGTGTTTGAAGGTTCAGGTACGTATCAGTGCCTGTAGGTTTCTTTACGATCTTTAGAATTCGCCTGAATGCGTCCGGTGCAATTAGCGTTTAAATTCGGTTACAGTGCCTTCACGTTTCTTGAATCGCTTCTCTGTCGGCCCGCCCGTCAATCTAGGACTGGAGAATACGTTGAAATGGGTCGGTAGGCCGGCGACGAAGTCTTTGAATAGTGGGCGCGTGGGAGTTTGCCAGTTGATGATGCCAGGGAGATATCCCTCGTCGAACAGGTCGTTAACAGTCTGCCATGCGATAAGCACAGCGTTTGAATTTTAACACTTCAATATAAATTCCATTCACCTCTTCAATTTCGTCCAGAAAACTTCTCCTAACGTCGACTTTTAGGCCGGCCGTGCGCGTTCCCCCTACGACCATAGCTAGAGAACGTTCAATGATAAGCGCTACACAGGCGATTTGGAAGAACCACCCGGAATTGATTCTGATCATTGCGACTGGCGGCTAAACTGTGCCGGCTTCAACATTAGCTGCGGTTGCCAATCCCGCATGTTCTCAGCTCGCGAGCGTCAGCAGGAATGACAGCAGTTACTTAAGTCGTCGTGTCAAGCGGTATGGCAACATATGGAAATTAATGTGTATTTGCGTAACAAAACCGAGTAGCGACAAAAGAGCGCAGCCACATACAACACATTCCAGGGTAGGGTAGGACACTACGACACTGCCATGCAGTGGCGTGTGATGTGACTGTAGATGCAGACTGTTTAGAGTAATGTCCAGTATTGCCGGAATACTGCACCGAAAACCGCACAGTTCAAGCAATACCGTACCGTCAAGACGAAGCCTCACCTTCAGAGGTTAAAGCTGGGATATCAACAGCTGTTTCGCTTCAGTATTCAAATTCTCACAATGGTGCCCCTCTAATCAGAATTTCTGTTTTGCGACGGGGCGGCACGGGCAGTCTGTTTGGGTTATAATGTTCGCGAGGATGAAGTACAATATCACGCGTCACGTTGCCGCAGTGAGACTGCGACACTGGGGAACGATTGCCGCAAGTGGCGTAAAGGCATGTGCGACCGTTCCCTCCCCCCTCCAGGGGCTCTAGAGTCTAGACCTCCCCCCCCCCCCCCGCCCCCCTCCCCCCTCCCCCCGGCCGGTCGGCGCTAACACGTGCATATGCTTGAGGATAGGTAGGTGATAACTTGATAGGTAGGTGCTTAGTTATTTCAACGTGCGCAACTTTACATGGAAGTACATACGGGAATTGCAAAATTGCCCTTGAGATACATAAGAGCGCGCCTGTTGATCTCAGTGGTCACATACGCTTCTGATGTGACATCACTGTGCAGTGTAGGTACGGGTACGTGGCTCAGAAGCAAGTAGTGACTGAAACAACATTAAGTCCAACACCACACTCAGATTCTATAGGACAGGCTTCTGGTGGTGCTTTCTCTCGGCCACTCCCGCATCACTCGGCGCCTGTCTCGATCGGACATGCCCATGGCTTGCATCTCACGTTTGAAACACCTGAAAGCTGTGATGCGTAATAGCTGTGGGACTGGAGCCGGAAGGCAGTGACAACTTTGTCAGATTTCTGCACTTTCACAACTTCTGCAAGAGTCTTATCAGTTAATGAAGGGGGGGGGGGGGGGTGAAGTTTGCACTGCGCTTAAATAAGGCACGTTAACCTTAACTCATATGTCCCCGGTACCCCCTACAAACTTACCATTCCCCCTCACTTGCCCTCGCAAATCGCAAATGTATCGCGAAGCATCTGCCAAACTTGCCATTTTGGCGCGTTGAAAGCGTTCTATTCTCCCGAGAAGTGCATTCGCGGTCCTGTCTCTCGCGACGCCCGGCTGTCGCCAACGAACTCTCTCCAACCACAGCGACCCAAGCGATATGGTAAAACCGAAGAGAAGAATGGAGAAGCAGCCGGCCAGAGGAAGCAGGCCAATCCTTCGTGCCTTGATTTCGCCGGCACATCGCCTGCCATGGTACCTTTGACAGTGGTGGATGGCTGATTGGAGGCGACGGATCTTCTAAATGTTGCACCAATCTAGTACGGGAGAATATGGTCAGGTCAGGTGCAGGCGTGCAGGCAGGCAGGCAGGCAGGCAGGCAGGCGGGCGGGCGGGCGGGCGGGCGGGCGGGCGGGCGGGCGGGCGGGCGGGCGGGCGGGCGGGCGGGCGGGCGGGCGGGCGGGCGGGCAGGCAGGCAGGCAGGCAGGCAGGCAGGCAGGCAGGCAGGCAGGCAGGCAGGCAGGCAGGCAGGCAGGCTGGCAGGCAGGCAGGCAGGCAGGCAGGCAGGCACGCAGGCAGGCAGGCAGGCAGGCAGGCAGGCAGGCAGGCAGGCAGGCAGGCAGGCAGGCAGGCAGGCAGGCTGGCAGGCTGGCATGCTGGCTGGCTGGCTGGCAGGCAGGCAGGCAGGCAGGCAGGCAGGCAGGCAGGCAGGCAGGCAGGCAGGCAGGCAGGCAGGCAGGCAGGCAGGCAGGCAGGCAGGCAGGCCGGCTGGCAGGCTGGCTTAGTACTGTTGTCTGTAGTAGTCTGTAGTCTGTCTGTAGTACTGTAGTACTTAGTATTGTCGTACTGTTCGGCTCTGTTGCAATTGCGCAGCGTCCTGTTGCAGAAAGTCTGCCCTGTTGCAAGATCTGTCCTGTTGCAAGCGAAATAGTCGCTGAAGCGGCTAGAATTGCCTGCCGGCTCTGTTGCAATTGCGCAGCGTCCTGTTGCAGAAAGTCTGTCCTGTTGCAAGCAAGATCTGTCCTGTTGCAAGCGAAATAGTCGCTGAAGCGGCTAGAATTGCCTGCGCGAGCATTGTCGTACTGTTCGGCTCTGTTGCATTTGCGCATTGCAAGGTTCTCTGCTGTACCGCCCACTGCCGCACTGTTCGCTTCTGCAAGGCTCTGCTACCGTGCATTGCCGTACTGTTCAGGCAAAGCCTGCGTTGAAGGCAGGCAGCAACAGGCGACGCTGGCCGTGCAGCGATTGATTTTCTGCGGTCGATGGATCCAAGCGAGCGAGCTTCTCTGCGGGACGCCGCTGGCGTCCTGCTGGCTTCCTAGCGCGCGCATGCTGAAGCGTCGCGTGGCGAAGTGCTAGCGAGGGAGGCGCATGCTGAAGCGTCGCGTGGCGAAGTGCTAGGAAGGCAAGCGTACTCGGACAGACGGACGGACGGACGGACAAAACACCTAGCTGGCATAGTAATGTAGAGATAGAACATAGGCAGCTGCCAGCTAGTGATCGTGATAGCTGCTCCGCTTGTCCAAAATGACCATTTGTTTGTCTTCGAAATACCTCTCTATTGGGGAGCTAAAGAACGACTACGGTAATAATGTGAATGAGGTTTTGCAAACTGTTCACCAAGATTCGACAGGTACAACAACGTATAGGTTGAACTTTCACACACACACACAGCTTGTTTGTAAGTCTGCAGTTTTGCTCAGCGTAACGCTTCCACACATTGTCAACGCATGATTACTACTCTTGTTGATTTCGTGCTTTGCGATACAACTGCCCTTTACGATCCCTTGGCGCCCTTTCGATCGGGAGGAATTACAAACTGCTATAGACAATGGAAAATGCACAGAACAGGCTTCCTGACGGAAGCAAGGGGGCGTTTGGTTTGGAAGTGCGGGCGCGCTTTGGCTTCATGGACCATTTTGCCTGGTCGCACACTTGTACTGTATCTCACAAACTTTCTCGCCGACTGATTTCAACCTACCAGTTGAAGAATGTTAGTCGAATATCAAACGGATAACAGTTTGTCACACACGATTCGTTACATACCACAACTTCCGCATATGCTGAGGCTGACCGGCTTAATATAAAACAATTTATCACCAATTGATTGACGCTTGTTGCGAGTCATCGGCAGACGCCCACTTGATAATAGAAGACCCTCGATGCATTCACTCTGGAAAGTAACACCATAGTGACCACATCCATACCGGTGCAATGGGAGTTCATTTCTTGAATATTTTGGCAGTCTACGCATTTGAAAGGCACCTCATTCCCGACAATAGCAGTTTCGTGCCAAGACCACTTGCTGGTACCGCGCAGGAAATCTGCAGCTTTCGCGACAAAAAGCAAACTTGCAGTCTTCAGCTTCCCGATTAACCCCGTCTAATCAACTTCTTACGTAGCGAGTCGAAACAGACGTCAGTCACGACAAGGAATCACGGTATGGTTTCTCATCAAGCGGTAGCAGAGCAAGGGAAGTCTGCGGCGCACTCTAGCCCAAATACTGTACTTACATGTATCATCAAGCAAGAGCCTAAAGCCTAAAGCCTTTAAACACAAGCGTTGAAGCATGGGCCTGTTCCACTCCGCGTTCACTCCGTGGGACCTGGCGCTCTTACTGGTCGGCATACCCTCCTTCTTCTTCTACCTGACCTTCTTCTACGCTCTGGTCAAAGGCCGCGGCCAGCACCCCTACAGCTCGACCTTCTTTCAACTCTGCCGCTACATGGCCCTCCCCGACTGCCTCAACCTATTCGTTATGTTCTTCTTCTGGAGATTCCCTATCTACGGCATACTGGGACACCTGATCTTGGGGTGGGGCCGAAGTTGAGCCAGTTAGTGGTGGAGAGAGTTAGTGGTGGTTGTGGAGCCCACCCCTGTTACTGAACGAGTCTACTCCAAAATCTCTGAACGAGTCCACCCTAAGGCTGGGGGGGGGGGGGGGGGAGGGGGAGAGGAGCTCGTTCAGTAGATGGGGCGGACTCGTTCAGCAATTTTGGGGTGGACTCGTTCAGTAATTTTGAGGTTTACTCGTTTTGTAATTTTAGGGTGGGCTCGTTGTAAGAGGAGTGGACTCGTTCAGATTTAGCCGTTTGGAACACCAAAACAGTAGAGTTTGGCAGTGTTGCGCCCATTGGCTATAATAGGCACATGAGTTACATAGGCGCACCAAAATAATCACATTGCCTAGCCAACCTCATAATGCGGTCTTTTCCAGGTGGTACCCCGTTGTGGTAGCCACCTTCAGCAGCCTGAGCATGCTGTGCGTCTATCAGAATCTGGCACTGCCTTGCGACGACCCTGCGTTGGGCTTTGCTAGTGCACTGTAACAGTTGCTGGCACAATGCAAGAATGCAACCTAGAGTTTTGAATACCCATAGTCTGGCGGGTCGAAGACGGCGACCGGTGACCGCGTCGGGCGCACAGCGCCCAGAGAATTGGTGGTCGCGGCAAGCCGCAGCCGCGAGACCGATGGCATCGTCGTAGCTATCGTCGGAGCGTCCCTGGCACATCCACCAAAGTAGCGTCGTACAACGACAGAATTCATCTGAAAAGCGGGTGGTCGCAAGGCAGCTCATCGCCATTCTCGCCATCAATCGAGCCGTCGCTGTCTGGTGCCCTCTGAAGGTCGACGAGGTCGGCTGCTTCCAATTATGCAGTCTTCAGCTAAAGCAGAGTTGAAGTAAAGGTTTGGAAAATTTGCGCAGAATCAAGATGGGGAATGGTATTGTAGGAAGTGAGTGGCCAAGGTTGATCCTGTTTCTAGTTGAAGCTTGCTGTTCAAGCTAAGACGAAATAGAACTAATGAATCTGGCGAGAAATATGCAGGAGTATGTAGGATAGGAAATCAGGCGGCAAAACGCTAGGGAAGTTGCTTATGTGCATTGCAGATTTTCCAGCCGTCGATTGTCCGCGGTTCCGTGCTGGCCGCGCTCTTTTTCTCTTGCGGTCTCACCTGGCCATCGCTTTATGCTGAGCAAGTGGTCGACGTTAACAATCTCACCAATAGCCACATCATCCGAACCACCGACCTGGACACTCAGGCGAGCATGCACACAATGATACAGTACATGGGAGCACAATAGAATACCTATATGTGACTATGTATACCTTGCAGAAATACCTTCACAGCGTCTACGCATTCTGCCACTGGGGAGCGGCTATTGTGTGCGCGGTTTCCTATGGGCTGGCTATTGGACGTCTATTCTACACTCGAATGACAAAGGTACATTATCAATAATATGCAAAGCCTCCTAGACATACTACCATAGAGACAGTGCCCGGCTGGTGCACAAATTGGAGAGTGGGGGGGGGGGGGAGGGTTTGTGCATCAGCAGCACTGGCGTGTACTCTTTCACGTCAAATTCGTGGGCGCACGCGTGATAAACAAGAAAGGCGTTGCGTGGATATGTCAGCAGTCCCAAGGACAGCAGCCACAGTCTCGATCCAAATCGGCTTCGGACGCCGCTGACGTCAAGTTGCTTTTGGTGGGGGCGGCCACTTTCGTGGTACTGCTGGCTTACACGGGTTGCAGCCTACTCTGGCGATTTCTCTACGCCTACCCCGAGTACTAGGTACCATCTGATCCTGCTCGTGTGGTAGGCTGTTGAATCATCTAAGTGTGCTCCAACAACCCATTTTTTCGCCGCGCCTCAGCGCGGCGAGGTGTATATATACGGATGACAATGTGTGTGTGTCTGTGTGTGTGTGTGTGTGTGTGTCTGTTCGTCGCACCGAAGTAAAATATGTGACATATGTGGTCAAGTGGAGTCAAGGTCGCTGAGTACGGATTCGATGTCCGTTTCTGTTGCTAATTTCGCATTTTCGAGATATTTACAATTAAAGTATGAAAATGTCGAAAATCGACTTTTTTGTCTGATGAGGTGGCGGCGAAATTTCTTCATAAATGGAAAGAGCACAGACCGCGGATAATTTGTAACACAAAAGAAATTTTTTTGCAAATGTGAAATTTAGTAGAAATACGCGATTATTTGTCAAAAATTCCATAAATTGACACAAATAGAACGTCATTTATTGACGACTGCGAATGCAGAAATGGATAGGGCGCACGCCAATAAGAATTTGTGACATGGTTTTACAATTTTGAAAAATTGCAATTTAGAAATATTTACAAATTAAAATACGAAAATGTCAAAAATCGGCTTTTTCACCTGATGAGCTAGAGGTCAAATTTATTCAGAAATGGCAATGACATAGCCCGCGGATAATTTGTAACACAAAAAAATTTTTGCAAATGTGGAATTTAGTAAAAATACGCGATTATTTGTCAAAATTTCAGAAATCGACAAAAATCGAACGCGATATATTGACAGAAGTGAATGCCGTAATGGAAAGGTTGTGTGATAACAGAAATTTGTGGCACAGTTTTACAGTTTTTAAAAGTTGTGATTTCGTGATATTCACGTTTAAAATACGAAAACGTCAAAAAAAACTTTTTCGTCCAATGAGCTAGCGGCAAAGTTTCATTCTTCAGATATAGCAGGCGCATAGACAATGGATTTGATGATTGTGAACGCGGTAACAGAAAGATCGTACGCCAAACGTAATTCCTCGTAGAGAACGACTGCACAAAACATTTGGCAAGTTTTTTTGTGCGATGCGGCTTATTCACACAGGTATAAAACTTCATATGAATGGCGTCGTATCATGCCGATACCATATAGCGAACGCGGCGATATCACTGAGCTTCAGATCAGCTGTACAGACAACCGTATCGTGGGAAAAGCTGCACTTGATTTGTGGTACACGTTATCAAGATACCTTCTCTAGATGCGGCTAATCATGTGTGTAAAGTTCACTATACAGTTCACCAATATTTGACAGACACTATGTATAGGTTGAACTTTTTAGACACACAGCTTGTTTCGCCCGCCCTCAGGCGGGCGACACCATACGAGAGCTCGGCGTGCGTGCGTGCGTGCGTGCGTGCGTGCGTGCGTCCGTCCGTACGTACGTAACGCTCCCAGATCTCGGCGTTGGAAAGTCGTAGAGCGGAGATCTTGGGCTCTACGGATAGGTCTCGACTCACTGATCATTCAGCTAAGAGGTTTCGAAATTCAAAAGTTTGAATTGCGCGCGCTACAGTAAGCCGAAGGTCAAAACGCAAAACGGCTCTAGCTCGCTCGTGTTACGTCGTGGAGCGGCAATCGACACGTCAGGTGAAAGCTCTCGACGCGTTCTTTTATGCGACTGCAAAAGTTTTTTCAATTACGCAAACACGCACTGCGGAAAACGCCATTCTCGGCATTTTGACGCTAAAATCGCTCTAACGCGCTCAACTTGGGTCGTAGAGAGAGGATCTTGAGCTTTTTGGATAGTTCCCGACTCACTGATCATTTGTTCTATCATTGGTCGCAACTCAAAAGTTTGAATTTCGCGAGTTACAGTAACTCGAAGGTGCAAAAGCACAAAACGGCTCTAACTCGTTCGTCTTACGTCGTAGAGTGGCAATCGACACGCCAGGTGAAAGCTCTCGACGCGTTCTTTCATGCTGCTACAAAAGTTTATTCAATTACCCAAACACGCACCGCAGAGAACGCCATTCTCGGGAAGTTGACGTTAAGATTGCTCTAACTCGCTCAGCTTGCGTCGTAGAGAGACGAACTCGAGCTTATTGTACAGTTCTCGACTCACTGATCATTTGTTCTCCCATCGATCGAAACTCAAAAGTTTGAATTTCGCGAGTTACAGTAACTCGAAGGTGCCAAAGCACAAAACGGCTCTAACTCGCTCGTCTTACGTCGTTGAGTGGCAATCGACACGCCAGGTGAAAGCCCTCAACGTGTTCTTTCATGCGGCTACAAGAGTTTGTTCAATTACGCAAACACGCAGCGCGGAAAACGCCATTCTCGGGATTCTGACGCTAAGATCGCTCTTTGCTACATAAAGAAGTGCAACACGGTTTGATTGCTCGCAGTGCGCTCTTTTGTGCTCTGTCAATTGTTTGCTAAAACTTTTACAAGTTTTTGTCACTTTTTTAAAAGCGTTGCTTGAAAGATGGATGTTCTTGCTCCAAAAGCCAAATCGCGGGCGAAATCAATATTGCTATGCAATACCCTCTTGCGAAGCGGGAGCTCGTGAAGCGAAGCATGCGGGCGATGAACTCTCGCACTCTCTGCAGAAAGAACTCAACTCTTTACAATGTCAGTCAGAATACAAACTCAACTTTTTAATACCGGAGCTTGTTCGGCTACGCACGCACGCACGCACGCACGCACGCACGCACGCACGCTCGCACGCACGCACGCACGCACGCACGCACGCACGCACGCACGCACGCACGCACGCACGCACGCACGCACGCACGCACGCACGCACGCACGCACGCACGCACGCACGCCCGCCCGCCCGCCCGCCCGCCCGCCCGCCCGCCCGCCCGCCCGCCCGCCCGCCCGCCCGCCCGCCCGCCCGCCCGCCCGCCCGCCCGCCCGCCCGCCGCCCGCCCGCCCGCCCGCCCGCCCGCCCCCGCCCGCCCGCCCGCCCGCCCGCCCGCCCGCCCGCCCGCACGTCCGACCGCCCTCCCGCCCGCCCGCCCGCCCGCCCGCCCGCCCGCCCGCCCGCCCGCCCGCCCGCCCGCCCGCCCGCCCGCCCGCCCGCCCGCTCCCGCCCGCACGCACGCCCGCCCGCCCACCCGCCCGCCCGCCCGCCCCGCCCGCCCGCCCCCCCGCCCGCCCGCCCGCCCGCCCTCCCCCGCCCGCCCGCCCGCCCGCCCGCCTGCTCGCCCGCCCGCCCGCCCGCCCGCCCGCCCGCCCGCCCGCCCGCCCGCCCGCCCGCCCGCCCGCACGCACGCACGCACGCCTGCTTGCCCGCCCGCCCGCCCGCACGCACGCACGCACGCACGCACGCACGCACGCACGCACGCACGCACGCACGCACGCACGCCTGCACGCCCGCCCGCCCGCCCGCCCGCCCGCCCGCCCGCCCGCCCGCCCGCCCGCCCGCCCGCCCGCACGCACGCACGCACGCACGCCGCGCGCGCGCGCACGCACGCACGCACGCACGCACGCACGCACACATAGACACATAGACACATAGACACGCAGGTCTTATTCGGAAGAAATTGTTTGTGTTTGTGTTTGACCTTACTCGCCGCGCGTGCGACGAAAGTATAACGTGTGCATTTCTCCCCAGGTACACCATGAGCGACCTTCTGAGTTGGATGAATCCATATCTCGTGTTGGGCATCGCGAAGACCGCTCGTCACGCCTACTTGAAGGCCCTGGGTCTGCGTCATGTCTAGAAGGGAGTATCTAATGTACCAAGTACCTAATGTACCACCACGTCAACATATAAGTATGTGCACATGAGTATACCTAGGCACGGGAATGGACAGTGTTTGTGTTCAAATTGGTGTTTGTGGGGTGGTGCTGTTTTCTCACAATCAGCGTGAGCGTCTGTGAGCGTCAGTTCTTTGTGGCGTCAGCGTCAGCTCTTCGTGGCATCGGCGTCAGTTCTTCGTGGCGTCAGCGGCAGTTCTTCGTGGCGTCAGCGGCAGTTCTTCGTGGCGTCAGAGACACTTCTTCGTGGCGTCAGCGGCAGTTCTTCGTGGCGTCAGCGTCAGTTCTTCGTGACGCTCGCGTCAGTTCTTCGTGGCGTCTGCGGCAGTTCTTCGTGGCGTCAGCGGCAGTTCTTCGTGGCGTCAGAGACACTTCTTCATGGCGTCAGCGGCAGTTCTTCGTGGCGTCAGCGTCAGTTCTTCGTGGCGTCAGCGTCAGTTCTTCGTGGCGTCAGCGTCAGTTCTTCGTGGCGTCAGCGGCAGTTCTTCGTGGCGTCAGCGTCAGTTCATCGTGGCGTCAGCGTCAGTTCTTCGTGGCGTCAGCGTC
>JASAMZ010004616.1:0-77321 GCA_030248115.1 Linhomoeus sp. GSCO2_2 | reverse complement strand
CAAACAGACAAACAGACTCTATGGCGCTTAGTATATAGGACTAGTGCCTTTAGCCCGTAGGAGATACTCTATTGTCATAGTCTATGCTCAAAAGCGTATAGAAATTGTGCATACTCAGCCCGTGGCACCCAGCGACTGTTCACAACAGCCAATAGGTTAGATCCAAAGTCATTTGACACTGTGCCCCTGCCAGTGCCTGAATTTATGGTTGCACCAGCTCTCATGCCTCAGAATACACTAAATTAAACTCACAGATGTTTCTGCTTAGCCCATAGGTGTTTTCAGATTGATGTAAAGTCGTTTGACACTGTGCCCCTGCCAGTGCCTGCGATTAGCACTGTGCCACATCCCGTGTCTTGAAATGCGCCTCAAGGTCTAACAGCAATGACACTGTAGTGAATGAAATGACGACATGACAGTGCGAAATTTCTGCAAAAATGGCCCCCAGGCACTCTTTAGTGCTCAAAATGTACTGAGCAGTCGATATTTTCGTGATTTTTGTGGAATTTAGACATCGGCCAAAGTCCACAATAGGAGACGTTCTATTCCAGGCCAAGGCGGTTCTTTTGAGCTATAGATCGCCAGAATCCGTCAACTGTGTCAAGAGTTATCGTGTTAACAAACAAACAAACAGACAAACAGACAGACAGACACACTCTATGCCGCTTAGTGTATAGGAAGTTTGAGTCGCATTTGCGTGGCGTGCACGGTGTATTCAGTTAGTTAGGTTATCGTCGCCAGGGCAGAAAGTGTCCTTCCTTCCTTCGTTCATGATTCGTGCGACGCGACTTATTTTCGCTCGTCTTCCGCGGAGTTGAAGTCACACTTTACTGCCTTGTTCGAAACTGCTCTTGACAACAGGTGGGCTTAGTGTTAGGTTAGGTTAGGAGATGCATGTACATACATGCAGCATGTACATGTACAAGTAGCCCATAAACCCGCGCTATTGCTTAAACGCAACCCGCATCAGCGATTGAAATTTGGGGTTTTCGCGATGCATCCTTCTCGACACGGTACTCATCGCATACTATTATTTTAGTAGGGTACTCATCCAGTATCGATAATTTTTCCCTGGGAGACTTCCCCCGGGCGGGCTTTTCTTAGTACGCGATGCAAAATGAATCGCGAGCAGAAAAATATTAGTATGGGATGCAAGTAATATTGATAATTTTTTCGCTCGGCCTCAGCCGAGCGAACCCTATCAAGAGCTCGGCGTGCGTGCGTGCGTACCGTACGTTCGTACGTACGTTCGTACGTACGTGCGTCACGCTCGCTTCGGGCTTAATAACTCGCTCGTCTGACGTCGTAGGATGGAGTTTGAGACGTCGACGGGTAGCCTGCTGACTCCTCTCGCCATCTGAGTGTTCAAAACTGAAATAAGTTTTCAAACTCGCGCGCTACAGTATCCCAAAGTGGGGTCCATTTTAAGACAAAAGTTGACCGAAGCTAGTCAAATCGCATATCAAAGTGAAGCGCTCGAGCTCCTGAGCACGAATCCGACAACAAAAAGTTTCAAAAGTTTAAACAGAGAGCTACAGTAACCAAAACGCGTCGAAAACTGGAAACGACACGCTTGCTTCGGGCTTAATAACTCGCTTGTCTGACGTCGCTGGATTGAGTTCGACACATCGACGGGTAGCCCTCGGACTACTCTCGCCATCTGAGTGTTCAAAACTGAAATAAGTTTTCAAACTCGCGCGCTACAGTATCCCAAAGTAAGGTCCATTTGAAGACAAAAGTTGACCGAAGCTAGTCAAATCGCATATCAAAGTGATGCGCTCGAGCTCCTGAGCACAAATCCAACAACAAAAAGTTTTAAAAGTTTAAACAGAGAGCTACAGTAACCAAAACGCGTCGAAAACTGGAAACGACACGCTTGCTTCGGGCTTAATAACTCGCTTGTCTGACGTCGCTGGGTTGAGTTCGACACATCGACGGGTAGCCCTCGGACTACTCTCGCGAACTGTGACGTCGAAATAATAACAAGTTTTAAAAATTGCGCGCTACAGTATCCCGAAGTAATGTCCGCGAAAAGTCAAAACTTCATCGAACATAGTCGAATCGCATATCAGAATGAAGCGCTCGACCTCCTGAGCAAGAATCCGACAACAAAAAGTTTCAAAAGGTCAATGAGAGGGCTACAGTAACCAAAACGCGATGAAAACTGCAGATTTTGGTTTGTTATATCTTGGCACTCGTGCGTTGCAGAGCGGCGGTCTTGACATCGCATCGCTGAAGAGGTCACTGCAAGCCAACATCAAATCATGCTCACAATTAACCTGTAGTTTTGCGTTAGATTCCAGTGTCTTTTTTAAAATTTGGTCTGAAAAGATGATTTTCTTGGTGTAAAGAATTAAACCCGAGCGATACCAATGTTGCGTAGCAAGACCACTCCAAAAAGTGTAGTCGCGAGGAGAGTCAAAGACGCTGCACGAAACCGGAAAGGGCCTTGCTACAATCTCAGTAAAAATTCAAAGCTCAAAACCACTCCGCTTTTTAAAAGAGACTTGTTTCGCTCGGCCTCAGCTGAGCGAACCCTATCAAGAGCTCGGCGTGCGTACGTGCGTACGTGCGTACGTGGGTCACGCTCGCTTCCGGCTTAATAACTCGCTCGTCCGACGTCGTAGGAAGGAGTTTGAGACATCGTCGAGTAGCCCGCGGACTCCTCTAGCTACCTGAATAGTCAAATCAAAAACAAGTTTTCAAACTCGCGCGCTACAGTATCCCAAAGTGGGGTCCATTTTAAGACAAAAGTTGACGGAATCTAGTCAAATCGCATATCAACGTGAAGCGCTCGAGCCCCTGAGCACGAATCCGACAACAAAAAGTTTCAAAACTTTAAACAGAGAGCTACAGTAACCAAAACGCGTCGAAAATTGGAAACGACACGTTTGCTTCGGGCTTAATAACTCGCTTGTCTGACGTCGCTGGGTTGAGTTCGACAAATCGGGTAGACCTGGGATTACTCTCGCCATCTGAGTGTTCAAAGCTAAAATAAGTTTTCAAACTCGCGCGCTACAGTATCCCAAAGTGGGGGTCCATTTTGAGACAAAAGTTGACCGAAGCTAGTCAAATCGCATATCAACGTGAAGCGCTCGAGCTCCTGAGCACGAATCCGACAACAAAAAGTTTCAAAAGTTTAAACAGAGAGCTACAGTAACCAAAACGCGTCGAAAACTGGAAACGACACGCTTGCTTCGGGCTTAATAACTCGCTTGTCTGACGTCGCTGGGTTGAGTTCGACACATCAACGGGTAGCCCTCGGACTACTCTCGCGAACTGTGACGTCGAAATAATAACAAGTTTTAAAAATTGCGCGCTACAGTATCCCGAAGTAATGTCCGCGAAAAGTCAAAACTTTATCGAACCTAGTCGAATCGCATATCAAAATGAAGCGCTCGACCTCCTGAGCAAGAATCCGACAGCAAAAAGTTTCAAAAGGTCAATGAAAGGACTACAGTAACCAAAACGCGATGAAAACTGCAGATTTTGGTTCGTTACATCTTGGCACTCGTGCGTTGCAGAGCGGCGGTCTTGGCATCGCTGAAGAGCTCATGGCAAGCCAACCTCAAATCATGCTCACAATTAACCTGTAGTTTTGCGTTAGATTTCAGTGTCTTTTCTTAAAATTTAGTCTGAAAAGATGATTTTCTTGGTATAAAGAAAGCGATACCAATGTTGCGTAGCAAGATCACTCCAAAAAGTGTAGTCGCGAGTAGAGTCAGAGAAGCTGCGCGAAACTGGAAAGGGCCTTGCTACAATCTCAGTAAAAATTCAAAGCTCAAAACCACTCCGCTTTTTAAAAGAGACTTGTTGGCACTCCTCCCCTCCAAAAGGGAGGAGTGTTCTAGTGATGGTGCGGATTCTGTGTAAATTGGAACGCTCATAAGTCGGGCTAGAGTTGGCCGATCGGGGCGGATTTTTTTTTTATTCGATAGGTCTCTGGATGGAAAAACCTGCATCGAAGGTCTCGACTTCCGTCCGGGATCCGATTTTTGGCAAGTTGCCAAAACCCCGATTTTTCGGCCTCCGACGAACTTTGGAGCGCTAGAATAGTGTTCTGGTAGATCGGAGCGAGTCGGGCTTTGGGCCAAATATGTAAAAGACATTGTGCTATCCGATGGTAGGGGCGCCGTCGGGCTGGGTCCGGGGCTGCCCGGGCCGGGTACCAAAAACCGGGCTATTCGACCCAAAAGTAGGGATTCATTGTCAGGTCTTAGTTTTCCTGTTTTTAAGGCTGACCGAACGTTAATTGCCCCAATTGAAGAACTTTGATAGCTCTATCCAGAATCGTTTTATATGATGCGCTCAGAAGTGGGACCGGCCGGGGAATTCACTCCAAAGTTAGGCCCCAGGTTTCCGGGTAAAATTTCGGGCCGGTGTAACTTTTGATAGGGTGCCCATATCGAGATGGGGCAAAGACGAATCGATAGAGCTCGGCGAGCTCTACAACATTGTAACAGATCACTTCTGTCGGAACCGCCAATTTTTTGGTGAAAATATGAAAAAATCGATTTTTGGGTTAAAATTCAAAAGTTCGTCCTTTCCCATTTCTTGCTGTGCAAATCGATTTCGACGACACTAGTAGAGTTTTTGAGTGCTACAAATACCTTAACTGTGGCAAAGTTTCAACTTTGGACGGCGCCAATTTTTGGGCGAAATTTCATTTTTTAAATTTTCGATATTTCGGTACAAAGTGGGGTCAGTTGAGATATTTCGGTGTCAGTTGGACTTCCACGTGATAGAGCATCAAAAGCTACGTTGTTTTTGCTATAAGCACTTTTTTCGTCCGACGCGTATTTTGGCGGGAAATTCGAATTCAAAATTTTGGCTGCCCGATTTGTCTGGGGCACCTACCGTGTAAGTACTCGATTCCGGCTTTTCGGGGATGCTGATCACGAATTTGATGTTGTCTTTTCGTTTTGAGATGTGTGTGGGACCATTTTTGAAGAATTTGCTTGCCACCATACGTGCCCTCAAGTGGAAAACCTGGTTGTGTCAGGTCAGTCCAGCTGAAGCTAGGTGTGCAGTATGTCAAATGTGGGGTATTGGAGGGTCACAATTCCGAATTTGCTATTAATTTTGCGATCTGCATTGCCACTAAGCCTCACTGACATGTCTCGTTGATCAATGGGCAGCATGATTAAACTCCCAAAATTCTTCTGAAAGAGGGGAGGAGTGCCCCGACGGGCTCTGCCCCCGTCTAATAATAATCTTGTTTAGCACAGGTTTATGGGGTAGCATGTGGCATGTACATGTAGCATGCGCCGTCATGGTCTACGTTCTCCGTGCAAGTGCCGCTGTTGGCTCTACGCTATCGTACTGCAGTTTGTGTTAAATAACCGAGCTACCGTAACGTCGATGTTGGCAAAGCTCCAGTTTGGCATGAACAAATTCTTCGACACTCGAAACGCCATGTATCTACAACAGAACACGTTCAATCTGACTCGAGCAAAACTCCTTCAGGTCTGCTGTTCTCCCGTCTGCTTAAACGATCACGCGGAGTGCCTATCTGACACTCAATGAGTGTCACGTATAACTTGTTCTTGCGTGCTTCATCCGATTTGGACGTGGTGTTTTCGCTCGGCCTCAGCCGGGCGGCACATAACGCAAGCTCGGCATGCGGGCGTCTGTCCGTCCGTCCGTTCAGTTGTTCGTTGTCGTTTGTAAGTTGGTTAGCAAACGTGGGTATAGCAAACCTGAACGAGCGTTGCAAACCACGATAAATTTGTCGAACCCATGTTCTTCAAGGTTAGAAAGTTTGTATTAACGGTCTAGGAAGTTTGCGCGCCGCAGTAGAAATGGTTACCGCATCTTCAGTAGAAATAGCTACCGTTTGAATTGAAGTGCTACCGTAATTTCAGTTCTAAATTGCGTTCAGTATTTGTAAATTGCAGCGATAAAATAATTCGAGTCTAAACGTTTGGAACAAAGACAGTTTCTTTTCGTTCAACGCGTGGGTAGACCACACAAGTGACCCTCAGCGGGTATGTGAGCGGCTGAGCGCTAACGACAGTGAAATGAGTTACCCAACACACGCACATATGAACGGTAGCACTAGCAACAGACGCAGGTGCCTTCTTTTGTGAATACATGAAAAGCGCTCGTTGATCACAGCGGCAAACGAGCCGTATACGACCGATCGACACTACCGAGTTGCGATTGTCAATTTTGACTTCTTCTGTGAAAGAGCAGAACAGTGAAGCCGACGTACATATGTTACACCCACTTTCCGCAATCCACCCAGAACGCGCAATATGGCGCATTCTGGGTGGTCGTTACCCAGAATCCACCCTATGGCGTGTTTTGGGTGGCGATCACCCAGAGTGCGCAATTCGCATGAGTGAAAGCTGCCAGAAGCGCTATAACAGGGGAAGGGGCACAGCCGGCCTGAGCAGGAGGCGAAGTAAATGGAGGAGTGTTCACCCCACTTACAGTTATCACTAAAACTCGGTCGGCGTCGCGCCTGGCGGGTCGAAAACTGAGGCTTAGCGCGACCACCAACTTCAGGGCGCCAGACTGCGACGCAGACTGACTCTTGTGAACGGTGGGCGCAGGGAGAGCTTAAGCATAGCCTGAACTGAAAGGAATACACTCTGTCTTGTCTCTGTTTAATGCAAAGAATCAAGCGGCCGGCGACTATTGCGTAGTCTGGGTAGCGACCATCCAGAAGGCGCCATATTGCGCAGTTTGGCTGGCCGGGTGCCGAAATCAGGGTAAAGGCGCCCCAAATCGCAAAACAAACACCGGATTCGTGTTCGGCGTCGTCGAAAACCTCCTGAAACAAGCAAAAACTCAACTTCGAAAATTTGACCCCGGGATTCAAAAATTCGGCGCTGCCGGGATACGGTACCTCAAAATGATCAAAGCACTTAGTCTAGACCAACTTTTAACGCAGAACACGATGCAACGGTCAATTTGCCGCTAAAGGCACGGTTTCCAGCTCTAAAATCCATTCAAAGTCGAAAATCCCAATTTTCCGCTCGGGACCCGGGACATTTGCCACCGCGGATCTCCCGAACGACAAGACCGATCTCGGCGCTTTTGGTGTCAAATGGAAGGTAATAAAAATGTCCAGGTCAGAATTTAAATTGGCGAGGATCCATCGTCGCAAACTCGAGTTACGATTTTTTAAAGGTCGGAAAAGAATTAAAAATTTGGAAATTTCTACCGTACTCCCGCGTCGGACCACCTAGGGAGCCCGTTCCGGTTTTGCTCTGAAGAGCATCCAAATGAAAAGCACCTCTGGGCTACAACATACCCAAAAATCACCAAATTTGTTCACTTTTGCTACAGTTATGGCCTGCATATTTTTTACTTAGCAAAAATTCGAATTTTTGAATTTTCGCGAAATTCTTCCACCACCGAAATTTTTTCACCCGCCGAGCACGCTGCGCGTCGTCATAAGCTATCTTTTTTCGCTCGGCCTCAGCCGAGCGAACCATATCAAGAGCTCGGCGTGCGTGCGTGCGTGCGTGCGTGCGTGCGTGCGTGCGTGCGTGCGTGCGTACATACGTGCGTACGTACGTACGTCACGCTCGCTTCGGTCTTAATAACTCGCTCGTCCGACGTCGTAGGATGGAGTTTGAGACATCGTCGGGTAGCCTGCGGACTCCTCTCGCCATCTGAGTGTTCAAAGCGAAAATTAGTTTTCAAACTCGAATTAAAATTCAAATTACAAAAATGTGACATAGGCCCTTTTGGTTTGAGGGCGACGTATTAGAAATACGAGATTATTTGTCCAAATTCCATAAATTGACAAAATTAAAACGTCATTTATTGACGAATGTGAATGCAGAAATGGAAAGGTCGTGTGCCAATGAGAATTAGTGACACAGTTCTACAATTTTCAAAAATTGCAGTTTCGAGATATTTAGAATCGGGTTGAGCGCGTCAGCGCTCAACCCAATTTGTTCGGCCGGGGGCCAGTGCGCCCCCGGGGACTAGGGATTAGTACTACGTCATGTAGGTAGACTTAACCGATCGGGCTGAAATTTTCACCATAGTTGTTCATAGTAACAAGAAGTATTGTGCTAAAATTTCAGCCGGATCGGTTGTGTAGTTCCCGAGATATTAAACAAAAACGGTCGAAAAATTCATCAATCTTTTCCTAATTGCCAGGTTATCGGCCTCGTTCTCGAGAACGGTAGTAGCTAGGAGAGTGGTTGATGGCTCTTTGGAATGGTCTAGTAGTAGGAACTTTTGTATTAAAAAATCACAGAGATCAGTTAAGTATTGCGGTCGTAGGCCCCGATCAAAAAAATGGCCAAAATTTTGGTTAAGTCCCACTCGAGACGGCCGAGCTCTACTGGTGCAGGCTGGGGCGCCAGTCTTTGTGATCCGGTCTAGACCATCATATGGTGAACAAATGTGTAAAACATTTCATCTTCCTAGGTTGTTTGGTTCTTGAGATATGAATGCCCAAAAGTTGAAACTGGTATGCGCGTGGATCTCGGCTCACTTACGCCGAGCTCTAATGGTGCAGGCTGGGGCGCCAATCAAAGTGATCCGGTCTAGACCACCATAGGGTGAATAAATGTGTAAAACATTTCATCTTCCTAGGTTGTTTGGTTCTTGAGATATGGATGCCCAAAAGTTGAAACCGGTACACGTGCGGATCTCGGCTCACTTACGCCGAGCTCTAATGGTGCAGGCTGGGGCGCCAATCGAAGTGATCCGGTCTAGGCCACCATAGTGTGAATAAATGTGTAAAACGTTTCATCTTCCTAGGTTGTTTGGTTCTTGAGATATGGATGCCCAAATGTTGAAACCGGTATGCGCACGGATCTCAGCTCACTTACGCCGAGCTCTAATGGTGCAGGCTGGGGCGCCAATCAAAGTGATCTGGTCTAGACCACCATAGGCTGAACAAATATGTAAAACATTTCATCTTTCTAAGTCACTCCAGTAAAAAGTTATGCAGTGGCAAAGATCGCACCAAGTGCAGCTCCAGACGGCCGAGCTCTACTAGTGCAGGCTGGACCGCCAGTCGAAGTTGTGAGGCAAAGACCATCATATGGTGAACAAATGTGTAAAACATTTCATCTTCCTAGGTAGTTTGGTTCTTGAGATATGGATGCACAAAGGTTGGAACCAGTACAGTATGACATTATGACGAAATCGTAAATTTGTACAGTCGATGTCAAAATGAACTGTAGAGTGGTGATATGTATTGGACTCCATTGGAGGTGTTGTGGGTGGACTCTAGAAGGGTGATGGGTGAAAGAATGAGATTATGACGAAATCGTAAATTCGTATAGTCAATGTCGAAATGAAGTGTAGAGTGGTGATATGTATTGGAGGTGTTGTGGGTGGACTCTAGAAGGGTGGTGGGTGACAGAATGAGATTATGACGAAATCATAAATTCGTATAGTCAATGTCGGAATGAACTGTAGAGTGGTGATATGTATTGGAGGTGTTGCGGGTGGACTCTAGAAGGTGGGTGACAGAATGAGATTATGACGAAATTGTAAATTCGTATAGTCAATGTCGAAATGAACTGTAGAGTGGTGATATGTGTTGGAGGTGTTGTGGGTGGACTCCAGAAGGGTGGTGGGTGACAGAATGGGATTATGACAAAATTGTAAATTCATATAGTCAATGTCGAAATGAACTGTAGAGTGGTGATATGTATTGGAGGTGTTGTAGGTGGACTCCAGAAGGGTGGTGGGTGACAGAACGACGTTATGACGAAATCGTAATTCGTATAGTTGTATAGCTGTCTGTGCATCCAACCTCCTGTGGCCAGACCTGTCTGTCCATCCAACCTCCCGTGGGGTTTTCGAATACACAGAACACGAATCCAGTGCTTGTTTCTGGATTCGAGCTGCCCTTTGCTCATGACCTCAATGGTACCCACTCCTGCAAACCTGTCCGCGCGGAGGAACCCCTCCCCCCCCCCCCCTCCCCCCCACCCCCCCCCCCCCCCCCCCCCCCCCCCTCCCGCTGAAGGTGTCCACTTCGTGGACATGGACAGGGAGTGTATTCTAGGAAAGTTCCCCCCTAGTGGGGGGTAAGGACAGGTGAATTTGTTCGGGGTGAAGTTGAACAGGCTGTGTATCTCAGATGACTTCTCAGCCTCTAAGCTACACGAACAAATTCAGCGTGCTCTGTTTGCGGGTGCCAAACTCACTTCAGAGTGAGCAGTGCAGCTCTGAATTAGCACTAAGTCCTAAGTACTTCGATTCGATACATCGTGTTGGCATGTGATGGCATGGCACCGTCTATGCGCGTGGGTTAGTGGGTGCACGGACGCACGGTGCCTGTTGATGTAGGAATGTGGGTGGGTGAGGGGGGAGGGGGGTCGGGTGGAGGGGGGTTGGGTCGTTGCACTTGAACATGTTGCGCTGCGCTTACTGCATACGTTACGTTGTTTGAGTGCTGCAGTGGTAGACACCTACTCGCGTTTCGTCAGTGGCGAGTGAGGTGCGTACCCACCTGCGCGTTGCGCCTATGTGAGAACCGTCGTGCGTGTGAGCAGAGCACGCTGAATTTGTTCGTGTAGCTTAGAGGCGGTGTCAGTTGGAGATATTTCGGTGTCAGTTGGACTTCCACGTGATAGAGCATCAAAAGCTACGTTGTTTTTGCTATAAGCACTTTTTTCGTCCGACGCGTATTTTGGCGGGAAATTCGAATTCAAAATTTTGGCTGCCCGATTTGTCTGGGGCACCTACCGTGTAAGTACTCGATTCCGGCTTTTCGGGGATGCTGATCACGAATTTGATGTTGTCTTTTCGTTTTGAGATGTGTGTGGGACCATAGATGTGTGTGGGACCATTTTTGAAGAATTTGCTTGCCACCATACGTGCCCTCAAGTGGAAAACCTGGTTGTGTCAGGTCAGTCCAGCTGAAGCTAGGTGTGCAGTATGTCAAATGTGGGGTATTGGAGGGTCACAATTCCGAATTTGCTATTAATTTTGCGATCTGCATTGCCACTAAGCCTCACTGACATGTCTCGTTGATCAATGGGCAGCATGATTAAACTCCCAAAATTCTTCTGAAAGAGGGGAGGAGTGCTCCGACGGGCTCTGCCCCCGTCTAATAATAATCTTGTTTAGCACAGGTTTATGGGGTAGCATGTGGCATGTACATGTAGCATGCGCCGTCATGGTCTACGTTCTCCGTGCAAGTGCCGCTGTTGGCTCTACGCTATCGTACTGCAGTTTGTGTTAAATAACCGAGCTACCGTAACGTCGATGTTGGCAAAGCTCCAGTTTGGCATGAACAAATTCTTCGACACTCGAAACGCCATGTATCTACAACAGAACACGTTCAATCTGACTCGAGCAAAACTCCTTCAGGTCTGCTGTTCTCCCGTCTGCTTAAACGATCACGCGGAGTGCCTATCTGACACTCAATGAGTGTCACGTCGTATAACTTGTCCTTGCGTGCTTCATCCGATTTGGACGTGGTGTTTTCGCTCGGCCTCAGCCGGGCGGCACATAACGCAAGCTCGGCATGCGGGCGTCTGTCCGTCCGTCCGTTCAGTTGTTCGTTGTCGTTTGTAAGTTGGTTAGCAAACGTGGGTATAGCAAACCTGAATGAGCGTTGCAAACCACGATAAATTTGTCGAACCCATGTTCTTCAAGGTTAGAAAGATTGTATTAACGGTCTAGGAAGTTTGCGCGCCGCCGATCTTCAGTAGAAATGGTTACCGCATCTTCAGTAGAAATAGCTACCGTTTGAATTGAAGTGCTACCGTAATTTCAGTTCTAAATTGCGTTCAGTATTTGTAAATTGCAGCGATAAAATAATTCGAGTCTAAACGTTTGGAACAAAGACAGTTTCTTTTCGTTCAACGCGTGGGTAGACCACACAAGAGACCCTCAGCGGGTATGTGAGCGGCTGAGCGCTAACGACAGTGAAATGAGTTACCCAACACACGCACATATGAACGGAGCACTAGCAACAGACGCAGGTGCCTTCTTTTGTGAATACATGTAAAGCGCTCGTTGATCACAGCGGCAAACGAGCCGTATACGACCGATCGACACTACCGAGTTGCGATTGTCAATTTTGACTTCTTCTGTGAAAGAGCAGAACAGTGAAGCCGACGTACATATGTTACACCCACTTTCCGCAATCCACCCAGAACGCGCAATATGGCGCATTCTGGGTGGTCGTTACCCAGAATCCACCCTATGGCGTGTTTTGGGTGGCGATCACCCAGAGTGCGCAATTCGCATGAGTGAAAGCTGCCAGAAGCGCTATAACAGGGGAAGGGGCACAGCCGACCTGAGCAGGAGGCGAAGTAAATGGAGGAGTGTTCACCCCACTTACAGTTGTCACTAAAACTCGGTCGGCGTCGCGCCTGGCGGGTCGAAAACTGAGGCTTAGCGCGACCACCAACTTCAGGGCGCCAGACTGCGACGCCGACTGACTCTTGTGAACGGTGGGCGCAGGGAGAGCTTAAGCATAGCCTGAACTGAAAGGAATACACTCTGTCTTGTCTCTGTTTAATGCAAAGAATCAAGAGGCCGCGACTATTGCGTAGTCTGGGTAGCGACCATCCAGAAGGCGCCATATTGCGCAGTTTGGCTGGCCGGGTGCCGAAATCAGGGTAAAGGCGTCCCAAATCGCAAAACAAACACCGGATTCGTGTTCGGCGTCGTCGAAAACCTCCTGAAACAAGCAAAAACTCAACTTCGAAAATTTGACCCCGGGATTCAAAAATTCGGCGCTGCCGGGATACGGTACCTCAAAATGATCAAAGCACTTAGTCTAGACCAACTTTTAACGCAGAACACGATGCAACGGTCAATTTGCCGCTAAAGGCACGGTTTCCAGCTCAAAAATCCATTCAAAGTCAAAAATCCCAATTTTCCGCTCGGGACCCGAGACATTTGCCACCGCGGATCTCCCGAACGACAAGACCGATCTCGGCGCTTTTGGTGTCAAATGGAAGGTAATAGAAATGTCCAGGTCAGAATTTAAATTGGCGAGGATCCATCGTCGCAAACTCGAGTTACGATTTTTTAAAGGTCGGAAAAGAATTAAAAATTTGGAAATTTCTACCGTACTCCCGCGTCGGACCACCTAGGGAGCCCGTTCCGGTTTTGCTCTGAAGAGCATCCAAATGAAAAGCATCTCTGGGCTACAACATACCCAAAAATCACCAAATTTGTTCACTTTTGCTACAGTTATGGCCTGCATATTTTTTACTTAGCAAAAATTCGAATTTTTGAATTTTCGCGAAATTCTTCCACCACCGAAATTTTTTCACCCGCCGAGCACGCTGCGCGTCGTCATAAGCTATCTTTTTTCGCTCGGCCTCAGCCGAGCGAACCATATCAAGAGCTCGGCGTGCGTGCGTGCGTGCGTGCGTGCGTGCGTACATACGTGCGTACGTACGTACGTCACGCTCGCTTCGGGCTTAATAACTCGCTCGTTTCGACCAATAGAAGAACAAATGATCAGTGAGTCAAGAGCTATCCAGCCAACCCAAGATCGTCTCCCTACGACGCACGCTGAGCGAGTTAGAGCGATTTCTGTGCTAAAACGCGAGAATGTCGCTTTTCGTGTTGCGTGTTTGCGTAATTAAGAAACTTTTTTATGCCAAGCGAAAGCGCACGTCGAGACCTTTCAGTTGACCTATCGCACGCCGCTCTACGACGTAAGACGAGCGAGTAATAGCCGTTTTCAGTTTGAACTTTCGGGTTACTGTAGCGCGCGCAATTCAAACTTTTGAATTCGAAGTCCCTTACCAACATTACCAGTAAGTCGAGAGCTATCCATAAAGCCCAAGATCTCCTTCCTACGACGTTCCAACGCCGAGATATAAGAGCGTGACGAACGGACGAACGGACGAACGCACGGACGATAAGCTCTCGTAGGGGTTCGCCCGGCTGAGGCCGGGCGAAAAAATGTGGAGTATATAGCGTTTGTGCGCGAAACGCAGAAACTTTGAGTCAACGGCGTTCGCGCGTGAAGCGGCCGATTTGCAAACGGTCTTTTGCGTTGTGTAGGCCTAGTAGGTGGGCAACCTGCACGACATATGGGGTCACGCTCCGGGACCCCGTTGGCGGGAAATTCAAAAATTTAAATTTTCAAAGTACTGGAAAATGGGTTGGGCAAGGTAGAACTCGAGAAAGTTGCATATAATGGTATATACTATCTTTTGATATGTTGTAGCCCTCGATAGTGCCGAGTCGGCAAAAAAAGAATTCGATCGCTGCGGAACCCATTTTGGCGCCAAATTTGAAAAATTCGCGATTTTTGGCCCCGGGTCGACTTTGACGGGCTGCTGTGCGAGCTAGGTAGCAGCTAGGGCGGCGAGACCACTCTTGGTGCTCCTTCCCAGATGTCCTCTATCGAATGAGCCATGAACGGAGAAAATCGGGCGAAACACAAAAAACTTTCTTCTACTGCGACTTTTTTGACTCCGGGGTCGAAAATTGCGATTTTCGCATTTCGACGTCTATAGCGCTCGAATGCGTTGCCGAATCGTTCCAAAAGTGGTTTCAAACGATTCAGCGCTTAAATCTGGTCCAAAAAAGTATTTTTGAAAAATTTGCAGAGCTACAGTATCCCTGCCGCGTCAGTTTGAATTTTGGGTGTCGAGTCGACTTCGCCAATATTATGCTCGATTTCGGGGTTTTCGGGGGCGCTGATTACGAATTTGGCATCCGTTCAGTGTATAGATGATGTTTGAACGTACCTACGACGAATCTGTATGCTACTGTACCCTAAGTGTAGAATTTCAGTTCCCGGAGTCCATAGGAAACTAGGGGTGTTGTATGTCGAATCAGGGGTATTTTGGGATGTAGATCACAAATTCAGCATTGCTTTTGCGATTGGGAGTGTCAGGAGGCCACAACAGCAGAGGAATCACCGTGCGTAGGAGTTCAAATTTGTGGAGTATACTGCGTCCCCCGGACGACTTGCCTGGTCTTTTGGGTCACAAATGCGGGCACTTACGATACCGTTGCTGTAGATTGCAGAACCGCACAGTAATTGCCGCGTTTCGTGTTCGATCGAATAGGTGGCGAAACATACGTTGCACGACACATCCATGGAAAAATATTGCTATGCCATCTGCCATATTTGACAAAACCCTTGAAACTATCCCTAATTTCTTGAGTTCTAAAATCTGAAACTGTTTCAAAATTACTTGACATACTACGCCCGCTACATCCACGCAAAGATATTTTGAAATTTAAGTTGTTTGAAAATGTCGAAATTTAGCAATTTTAAGAAAAACCTTAAAAATATCCTTAAATTCGTAAAATATACCTAGTACTATTTGCTAAATAGTTGGCAGACTATGCCCGACACAACCATGCAAAGACATTCTGAAATTTAAGCTATTTGAAATTGTCTAAATTTGGGAATTTTAACAATGCCCTTGAGAATATACATAAATTCGCTAATTATAAAATCCGAAACTATTTGTTAAATACATGGCAGACTATGCTCGATACTTCCGTGCAAAGAAACTGTGAAATTTATGCCGTTTGAAATTGTCGAAATTTGGTGGGTTTTGACAAAACCCTTAAAAATATTCTTAATTTCATTAATTATAATCTCTGAAACTATTTGCTAAATATTTGGCAGAGTATGCTCGACACTTCCGTGCAAAGAAACTGTGAAATTTAAGCTGTTTGAAATTGCCAAAATTTGGGAATTTTGAAAATACCCTTGAAAATATATCCTCAATTTCGTTACTTATAAAATCTGAAACTATTTGTCAAATGCTTGGCAGACTATGCTCCATACATTCGCGCAAAGAAATTATGAAATTTAAGCTTTTTGAAATTGTCGACATTTTGGACGTTTGACAATACCCTTGCAAATATCCCTACTTTCGTTAATCATAAAATCTGAAACTATTTGATAACTACTTGGTAGACTATGCTCGACACATCCGTGAAAAGAAATTTTGAAATTTAAGCTGTTTGAAATTGTCAAAATTTGGGGATTTCAACAAACTCCTTAAAAATATGCTAAATTTCGTTAATTATAATTGCTGAAACTATTTGCTAAATACTTGGCAGACTATGCTCGATACATCGGTGCAAAGGAGTTTTGAAATTTAAGCTGTTTGAATTGTTCGAAATTTGGGAATTTTGACAAAAACCTTGAAAATATCCCTAATTTCGTGAATTCCAAAATCCGAAAATATGTCACAAATTCATCGCGTCTTACGCCCTTTCCATTTCAGCAAAAACTTTGCCGATACGAATTGTAAATAAAAGTGTCATTTTTGACATTTTCATATTTTAATTGTAAATATCTCGAAATAGGGAAATTAGCAACAGAAACGGACAACGGCACGTTACTCAGCGCATTCGACTCCATTGGGTGGCACTAACCGTCATGTCTAGTTTTGTGACACAGACACACAGACAGACAGACAGACAGACACACACACGAACAGACAATAGCGTCCGTATATATGTCACAGGCGATGGCCGTCTTCAGGCGATAGCCGTCTAGACGGCTGTCGCCTGGTCGATCAGGCCGCGGCCGTCTAGACGGCAATCGCCTGATGCGTCAGGCCGCGGCCGTCTAGACGGCAATCGCCTGATGCGTCAGGCGATGGCCGTCTTTTCTTTCTCTGTATTAGTTTCGGACACAGTATATTCCTTCCAGTTCAGGCTATGCTTAGGCTCGCCCTGCGCCCACAGTTCACAAGAGTCAGTCGGCGTCGCAGTCTGGCGGGTCGAAGCTTAGGCTTAACGCGACCGGTGACCGATTTCAGGGCGCGCGGAGCGCGCCCTGAAATTGGTGGTCGCGCTAAGCCTCAGCTGAGACCCGCCAGGCGCGACGCCGGCCGAGTTTTAGTGCAAACTGTAAGTGGAATAAACACTCCTCCATTTACTTCACCTCCCCTGCTCAGGCCGGCTGTGCCCCTTCCCTGCTAGCGCTGGCGACAGCTTTCATTTTGAAGACGGCTGCTGACTGGTCCATCAGGCGATAGCCGTCTTTTCGAGCAGAAGACGGCCGTCGCCTGACGCACCAGGCGATGGCCGTCTTTTCCCCGAGAAGACGGCCGCGGCCTGATCGACCAGGCGATAGCCGTCTAGACGGCAATCGCCTGAAGACGGCTACTGACTGCAACATATCGACTCCCCACAGACGAGATTCTTGGCCCCGCGGCTCCAGCCACATCGACCAGGCGATAGCCGTCTAGACGGCAATCGCCTGAAGGCGGCTACTGACTGCAACATATATACTCGCCGCGCTGGGGCGCGGCGAAAAAAGTGTAGTCGCGAGGAGAGTCAAAGACGCTGCACGAAACCGGAAAGGGCCTTGCTACAATCTCAGTAAAAATTCAAAGCTCAAAACCACTCCGCTTTTTAAAAGAGACTTGTTTAAAAAATTTGGCTCCCTAGGTGCTTCGTAGCGAGCGCTAGCACGTGTTATGCTAACTGTAGGCTTTACCGCTCCTATAGCACTCCTTTGCTTTTCAAGCGGCGGAATGCCAAAAACCTTGATGAAAGCAGTTGCTCCGTGTAGCCCCTTTAGCACTTGCAACCTTTTAGGGTCGCAGTTCTAACGCCGCTTTGTGTCGTGTACGAAGCTCTCACTGGAGCACACAGCGCAACGGAACAACAAGAATATCGAATGATACTAAAAATCTATTCGGACCACGGCCTACGTCAGAGACGCGCTCGAAGGCAGTGTGGAAGCCTGCTGTATTCTTCACAGTCCTCTGTACTAAAGTCTGTCCAAAAAAAACTGAGACTGGAGGTTTTTGGGGGTCTTCCGATGTTGTAGTATGATGAACCAAACCAAGTTGGGTACCAATCGATAGGTCTCGACGAGCTCTATTGGGCCACGCGTATTTCGACTTAATCGCGCAACACGCACGGAAACGGGACGCCACAGTAAAAAATCGACTTTTTTTCGTGACTACAGATTTTTTTCGTTCCACTTGCATTTTGTAGAGCAATATGTCCTTACTAATCCCTGCAAGTATGAAAGTTCAGAAACCAGCCGTTCAAAAGTAATAGCGATTCTCCCGACCCCTATTTTCTTTATTTACTAACATTTTTTCGGAACCCCCCGAAATTGGGGTCCATTTGGCCATTTTTTCGCCCGCCCTCAGGCGGGCAACACCCTACGAGAGCTCGGCGTGCGTGCGTGCGTACGTACGTACGTACGTACGTGCGTACGTAACGCTCCCAGATCTCGGCGTTGGAAAGTCGTAGAGCGGAGATCTTGGGCTCTCTGGATAGGTCTCGACTCACTGATCATTCAGCTAAGAGGTTCCGAAGTTCAAAAGTTTGAATTGCGCGCGCTACAGTAACCCGAAGGTCGAAACGCAAAACGGCTCTAGCTCGCTCGTCTTACGTCGTAGAGTGGCGATCGACACGTCAGGTGGAAGCTCTCGACGTGCTCTTTCATGCGACTGCAAAACTTTTTTCAATTACGCAAACACGCACCGCTGAAAACGCCATTTTCGGGAATTTGACGCTAAGATCGCTCTAACTCGCTCAACTTGCGTCGTAGAGAGACTATCTCGAGCTTTTTGGATAGCTCCCAACTCACTGATCATTTGTTGTCCCATTGGTCGAAACTCAAAAGTTTGAATTTCGCGAGTTACAGTAACTCGAAGGTGCAAAAGCACAAAACGGCTCTAACTCGCTCGTCTTACGTCGTAGAGCCGCAATCGACACGTCAGGTGAAAGCTCTCGGCGTGCTCTTTCATGCGGCTACAAAAGTTTGTTCAATTACGCAATCGCGCACCGCGAAAAACGCCATTCTCGGGATTCTGACGCTAAGATCGCTCTTTGCAACATAGACAGAAGTGCGACACGGTTTGATTGCTCGTAGTGTGCTCTTTTGTGCTCTGTCAATTGTTCGCCAAAACTTTTGCAAGTTTTTGTCAATTTTTTAAAAGCGTTGCTTGAAAGAGGGATGTTCTTGCTCTAAAAGCCAAATCGCGGGCGAAATCAATATTGCTATGCAATACCCTCTTGCGAAGCGGGGGCTCATGAAGCGGAGCATGCGGGCGATGAACTCTCGCACTCTCTGCAGAAAGAACGCAACTCTTTGCAATGTCAGTCAGAATACAAACTCAACTTTTTCGCGGCTCCTGCGGCCGATCTGGCTGAAATTTGTAAGATGTGTGGGGAACACATGGAAGCAACTTTTGGCCAAACGACGCCCTCCTCGCTTGTTGTAACCGCCTGCAGCGCTTGTTTTTCGGCGAAAATCGACAAATTTTAAATTCAATTGAGATTGACTTGAGACTCTACAGCTTTGGGAGTCTTACTTAGGTGCGCTGCGTAGACATTAAGTGGGCCCACATACTTGAAAAGTTTGGCCTCGCTGCGCCTTAAGAACAAAAAATTACGAGCGAAAAACTTTGCGACGTTTCGATCACAAAATCAGTCTTTTCGCCGCGCCTCAGCGCGGCGAGGTGTATATATACGGATGGCAATGTCTGTGTGTGTGTGTGTGTGTGTGTGTGTGTGTGTGTGTGTGTGTGTGTGTGTGTGTGTGTGTGTGTGTGTGTGTGTGTGTGTGTGTGTGTGTGTGTGTGTGTGTGTGTGTGTGTGTGTGTGTGTGTGTGTGTGTGTGTGTGTGTGTGTGTGTGTGTGTGTGTGGGGGGGGGGTGTGTGTGTGTGTGTGAGAGAGAGAGAGAGAGAGAGAGAGAGAGAGAGAGAGAGAGAGAGAGAGAGAGAGAGAGAGAGAGAGAGAGAGAGAGAGAGAGAGAGAGAGAGAGAGAGAGAGAGAGAGAGAGAGAGAGAGAGAGAGAGAGAGAGAGAGTGTGTGTGTGTGTGTGTGTGTGTGTGTGTGTGTGTGTGTGTGTGTGTGTGTGTGTGTGTGTGTGGGGGGGGGGGGGGGGGGGGGGGGGCGCCTGTTTCCGTCGCACCGAAGTAAAGTCAGAGATATATGTGGTCAAGTAGAGTCGATGTCGCTGAGTACGGATTCGATGTCCGTTTCTGTTGCTAATTTCGCATTTTCGAGATATTTGCAATTAAAATTCGAAATTGTCGAAAATCGACTTTTTCGTCTGATGCGCTAGCCGCGAAATTTCTTCTGAAATGGAAGGAGCATGGACCGCGCATGATTTGTAACACAAAAGAAATTTTTTGCAAATGTGGAATTCAATGGAAATACGCGATTATTTGTCAAAATTGCATTAATTGACTAAAATTCAACGTCATTTATTGACAAATGTGAATGCAGAAATGGAAAGGTCGTACGCCAATAAGAATTTGTGACATAGTTTTGCGGTTTTTAAAAATATCAATTTCGAGATATTTTCAATCAAAATATAAAAATGTCGAAAATCGACTTTTTCGCCTGATTATATAGCGGCGAAATTTTTTCAGAAATAGAAAGAGTATAAACTGCGGATAATTTGTAACGCAAGAGAAATTTTTGCAAATATGGAACTAAATAGAAATACGTAATTATTTCTCAAAATTTCATAAATCAACAACATAGAACATCGTTTTTTGACGAATCTGAACGCGGAAATGGTAAGGCCGTATGCCAAAACGAATTTGTGACATAGTTTTACAGTTTTAATAGACTCCAATTTCGAAATATTTAGAATTAAAATTCAATAAATGTCAAAATCGACATTTTTGTATGATGGCCAGAACAGTTGTTTATTGATGAATGTGCACTCCTAAACAGTAATGCGTACGCCGAACACAGGAATTCGCTTGCACCAAACTTTTGGCAAGTTTTTTGTTGGATGTGACGTTTTCACACAGGCAGGAAACATCAGATGAACGGCGTCGTATCATGCCGATAACATATAGCGAACGCGGCGATATCACTGAGCTTCAGATCAGCCGTACAGACAACCGTATCGCGGGGATAGCTGCACTTCGATTATAGAACATGTTCTCAAGACACTTTCTCCAGGTGCGGCTAATGATGTGTATAGATTCACTGCACTGTTCACCAAGATTTGACAGACACAAAGTATAGGTTGAACTTTTTACACACACAGCTTGTTGGCGTCCCAATGTTTACAGGCCCATTGCTTGAGAACGGCAAGCGGCATTCAGTTGGCTTATGCACCGCTGGATTCGCCGTTTGATTCTCTATCGTGGTGCTGTACGTTTGGTCATTTGTAGGATTTCCCTGGAAAGCGCCTTGCGCTCCTGTGATTTGGGGCTACAGAAGTTACCGGCAACTTTGACATTACGCTGCAGTCAAACGTGACGTTGTTCGAAGATGGTGTAGTAGAATAAAGTATTTGTCTTTGTGCCCTCTGTCTCTCCACCAAATTTCAGCTTAATCGGTTGCAAACTATTTTTGACGAGACAGCGAACTATTGTACAGGGTGTCCCAACAACAAGCTGTGTGTGTAAAAAGTTCAACCTATACTTTGTGTCTGTCAAATTTTGGTGAACAGTATAGTGAACTTTGTACACGTCGTTAGCCGCATCTCGAGAAAGTGTCTTGAGAATGTGTACCTTAACGCCAAGTGCAGCTATCCCCACGATACGGTTGTCTGTACAGCTGATCTGAAGCTCAGTGATATCGCCGCGTTCGCTATATGTTGTCGGCATGATACGACGCCGTTTATCTGATGTTTCCTACCTGTGTGAAAACGTCATATTCAACAAAAAAACTTGCCAAAAGTTTGGTGCGAGCGAATTCCTGTGTTCAGCGTACGCATTTCTGTTTCCGAGTGCACATGCATCAATAAACAGCTGTTCTGGCCATCAGACGAAAATCTCGATTTTGACATTTCTTTAAATATTTTGACTCTAAGTATCTCGAAATTGGATTTTATTAAAACTGTAAGCCTGTGCCACAAATTCTTATTGGCATACGGCCTTACCATTTCTGCGTTCAAATTCGTCAAAAAACAACGTTCTATTTTGTTGATTTATGGAATTTTGAAAAATAATCACATATTTCTATTAAATTCCATGTTTGCAAAAAAATTCTCTCGCGCTACAAATTATCCGCAGTCTATACTCTTTCCATTTCTGAAGAAATTTCGCCGCTATATCATCAGGTGAAAAAGTCGATTTTCGACATTTTCATATTTTGATTGAAAATATCTCGAAATTGCAATATTTAAAAACTGCAAAACTATGTCAGAAATCCTTATTGGCATACGACCTTTCCATTTCTGCATTCACGTTCGTCAATAAATGACGTTGTATTTGCGTCAATTTATGCAATTTTGACAAATAATCGCGTATTTCTATTAAATTCCACATTTGCAAAAAAATTCTTTTGTGTTACAAATTATCCGCGGTCTATGCTCCCTCCATTTCTGAAGAAATTTCACGGCTAGCGCATCAGACGAAAAAGTCGATTTTCGACATTTTCGAATTTTAATTGCGAATATCTCGAAAATGCGAAATTAGCAACAGAAACGGGCATCGGATCCGTACTCAGCGACATCGACTCTACTTGACCACATATGCCACTGACTTTACTTCGGTGCGACGGAAACACACACACACAGACAGACAGACAGACAGACAGACACACACACACACATTGTCATCCGTATATATACACCTCGCCGCGCTGAGGCGCGGCGAAAAAACGGGCAACTTTAACCTCGAATAACGTTCGCGTTTCTGCGAATTTTTTCACCGGTCCTTTTTTATTCAAGAGCAAATGTGGATTTTTTCACCCAAAGTTTTAGCGAAATCGATCAGACGAACAATCTGATACACGTCCTTGACTTCTTAGTCGATTTTCTAGGCAAAAGGGTCTTGCAGACGAACTTCCCTGGCGTGCAAGTTGGTGTTAGATATGGTGTCTGTTTCTGTGGCTACTGACAACAATGACCAACGCTACGAAAATGCCCTGAATCAGTGTGGTGTGGTCAAAATGGCATCTGGTTATTTTCCAACTGAGTTGGCGAAACTTGCGCTTTGGTTCAATAAAAATCGCAGCTTTGTGGAGACCCAGCGGCTATTCTTTGATTCAATAGTAGGCCAACAAGGCTGTCGTCTACCAGAGAAAGCCGAATACCCTAGAAGAACTGAAACAGAGCATCGGAGACGCCTGCGCCGAGATTCTGCGTGACATGATCGATCGTAGTCTGGTAGAGTACAAGACGCGCATGCAGAATTGCGTTGAAAACGACGGAGCCCACATCGAGCAGTTCCTTTGATCGATTTACTTGAAAGTTCGCAAGAATAAATCCAATGGTGTTTTCTCTTGAATAAAACAGGACCGGTGAAAAAACTCGCAGAAACGCGAAAGTTATTCGAGTTTAAAGTTGCCCGGTTTTATTGGGACACCCTGTACATCAAATTCGTAGAAAACAGTTTGCAACCGATTGAGCTGAAATTTGGTGGAGAGACAGAGGGCACAAAGACAAATACTTTATTCTACTACACCATCTTCGAACAACGTCACGTTTGACTGCAGCGTAATGCCAAAGTTGCCGGTAACTTCTGTAGCCCCAAATCACAGGAGCGCAAGGCGCTTTCCAGGGGAATCCTACAAATGACCAAACGTACAGCACCACGATAAAGAATCAAACGGCGAATCCAGCGGTGCATAAGGCAACTGAATGGGCAACTGAAATGCCGTTCTCAAGTAATGGGCCTGTAAACATTGGGACGCCAAAAACTGATTTTGTGATTGGAACGTCGCAAAGTTTTTCGCTCGTAATTTTTTGTTCTTAAGGCGCAGCGAGGCCAAACTTGGCAGGTATGTGGGCCCACTTAATGTCTACGCAGCGCACCTAAGTAAGACTCCCAAAGCTGTAGAGTCTCAAGTCAATCTCAATTGAATTTAAAATTTGTCGATTTTCGCCGAAAAACAAGCGCTGCAGGCGGTTCCGACAAGCGAGGGGGGCGTCGTTTGGCCAAAAGTTGCTTCCATGTGTTCCCCACACATCTTACAAATTTCAGCCAGATCGGCAGCAGGAGCCGCGAAAAATGGCCAAATGGACCCCAATTTCGGGGGGTTCCGAAAAAATGTTAGTAAATCAAAAAATAGGGGTCGGGAGAATCGCTATAACTTTTGAACGGCTGGTTTCTGAACTTTCATACTTGCAGGGATTAGTAAGGACATATTGCTCTACAAAATGCAAGTGGAACGAAAAAAATCTGTTGTCATGAAAAAAAGTCGATTTTTTACAGTGGCGTCCCGTTTCCGTGCGTGTTGCGTGATTAAGTCGAAATACGCGTGGCCCAATAGAGCTCGTCGAGACCTATCGATTGGTACCCAACTTGGTTTGGTTCATCATTCTACAACATCGGAAGACCCCCAAAAACCTCCAGTCTCAGTTTTTTCGCCGCGCCCCAGCGCGGCGAGTATATATACGGACGCTATTGTCCGTTCGTGTGTGTGTGTGTGTGTGTCTGTGTGTGTGTGTGTGTGTCTGTGTGTGTCACAAAACTAGACATGACGGTTAGTGCCACCCAATGGAGTCGAATGCGCTGAGTAACGTGTCGATGTCCGTTTCTGTTGCTAATTTCCCGATTTCGAGATACTTACAATTAAAATACAAAAATGTCAAAAATGACACTTTTGTTTACAAGTCGTATCGGCGAAGTTTTTGCTGAAATGGAAAGGGCACAAGACGCGATGAATTTGTGACATAGTTTCGGATTTTTGAATTCGCCAAATTAAGGATATTTTCAAGGTTTTTGTCAAAATTCCCAAATTTCGAACAATTCAAACAGCTTATATTTCAAAACTTCTTTGCACCGATGTGTCGAGCATAGTCTGCCAAGTATTTAGCAAATAGTTTCAGCAATTATAATTAACGAAATTTAGGATATTTTTAAGGATTTTGTTAAAATTCCCAAATTTCGACAATTTCAAACAGCTTAAATTTCAAAATTTCTTTTTACGGATGTGTCGAGCATAGTCTACCAAGTATTTATCAAATAGTTTCAGATTTTATAATTACCGAAATTAGGGATATTTTCAAGGGTTTTGTCAAAAATCCAAAATTTCGACAATTTCAAAAAGCTTAAATTTCATGATTTCTTTGCGCGAATGTATGGAGCATAGTCTGCCAAGCATTTAACAAATAGTTTCACATTTTATAATTAACGAAATTAGGAATATTTTCAAGGGTATTTTTAAAATTCCCAAATTTAGGCAATTCCAAACAGCTTAAATTTCAAAACTTCTTTGCACGGATGTGTCGAGTATAGTCTGCCAAGTATTTAGCAAATAGTTTCAGAGATTATAATTAATGAAATTTAGGATATTTTTAATGGTTTTGTCAAAATCCCCAAATTTCGACAATTTCAAACGGCTTAAATTTTAAAGTTTCGTTGCACGGAAGTATCGAGCATAGTCTGCACAAATAGTTTCGGATTTAATAATTAACAAATTTACGTATATCTTCAAGGGTATTGTTAAAATTCCCAAATTTCGACAATTTCGAATAGCTTAAATTTCAGAATGTCTTTGCATGGTTGTGTCGGGCATAGTCTGCCAACTATTTAGCAAATAGTTCTATATTTTATAATTAACGAATTTAGGGATATTTTCAAGGTTTTTCTCAAAATTGCCAAATTTCGACAATTTCAAACAACTTAAAATTCAAAATATCTTTGCGTGGATGAATCAGGCGTAGTATGTCAAGTAATTATACAGCAGTTTCAGATTTTAGAATTCACAAAATTTGGTATATTTTAAAGGTTTTTTTTCAAACATGGCAGATTTCGGCAATTCAAATGGCTAAAACTTAGCAATATTTTTCCATGGATGTGTCCGGCAACGTATGTTTTTGCCACCTATTCAATCGAAGACGAAACGCGACAATTCTGTTCACTGTGCGGTTCTGCAATCTACAGCAACGGTACCGTAACCGTCCGCATTTGTGACCCAAAAGAAAAGGGCGTCGTCCCATTTAGACCCTCTTTATTCCAACATGACCTGCGGCGAACATTCCTGATCCATTTATGGATCAGTACCCACCAATGCGCCTTGCAGGCATCGATTGCCCAACAATGGCACAAGCTTTCTCTGGAAACTCGAGGTAACTGCGGCGATACTCCCCGAAGAAATCCTCAACTTACTATTCTGACACTCTATGGAATATACTCCTCAAATGCACGACACACTATACAACGCCAATCAACCATCATCGGGTACCCAGTTTTTACTCTAAGCTTGTTTTTGGACAGACTTTAGAGCCTTTAGCCCGTAGGAGAATCTCTATGGTCAACTGCTTTGTGTTTAGCCCATGGACAGTTGTGTTTAGCCCATAGGACATTTCAGATAGATCTCAAGTCAATCGACCCTGTGCCCCTGCCAGTGCCTACATTAAGGATCGCACCAGCTCCCATGTCTGTAAATCCACAATAGACACTTCGGTAGCCTGTAGACAACTGGGTTTAGCCCATAGGACATTTCAGATAGATCTCTTCTCCACAGACAGCACTCTTGTTTCGTCGAAAACTGGCCGGTGGGTGGGCGCTCTGTGATGACAGAACGCTTTGACGCCACCAACCCAGTCTCCAATGTGCTCACGGATGCGCACATGAAGCGGGCGGTCAGTCTGGCCGATGTACATCTGACCGCAGCTGCAGTTGACGCAGTACACGACGCACGGACGCCTTTCCTCTGGGAGAACGTCCTTGTTGCTGCCCAGTTCCGTCTTGACGCACCTGGTGCTCCTGGGCACAAACCGGATGCCCAGCGGTTTGCCCAGCCGCTGCAGTTGGCCGAATAGGCCCTCCACATATGGGAGGGATACGGTGGCCAGTGGGCGATCCCTCTCTGGAGGAGGCTCGGCTGCGTGGGCGTCGACGTCGGCATGGGCGTTGGCTCCAGCATTGTACCGCCCCAGGATCGGTGCCATGGCCCGCTGAATGGCTCTCCCAGAAAAACCATGCTCTGAGAAGAGGCGCCTGAGGAAATGCAGCTCCTCAGTCAGTAGGGCCGCAGTTGAGCAGTGGCTGAGCGCCCGATGGGTCAGGGCCTTGATTGCCGCCGTCTTGTGGCTGTAGTGGTGGTACGAGTCCATGGAGATGAAGCTGTGACTGTTGCAGGGCTTTCGGTATACAGTCGTCACAGCGGTCGGCACAGCTCTCTTCACCAGCACGTCGAGGTATGGTAGGCGTCCATCGCACTCCTTCTCCATGGTGAATTGGATGTCAGAGTGCTGCGAGTTGAAGAGTTGGAACAGGTTCTCCAACTCGCTGCTTCCATGGGGCCACACCAGGAAGCAGTCGTCCACGTACCTCACGTAGAGCTTGGGTTTCAGAGGCGCCTGCTCCAGTGCCCTTGACTCCAGCCACCCCATGAAGAGGTCAGCTACAACTGGGGAAGGAGACTTGCCCACGGCTAGGCCCTGCGCCTGCTTCCACACCTTTCCCTGCACTGTGATGAAGGTGTTCTCCAGGCAGAGGCGCAGAAGGCGGACAACCTCCTGCGCATGGAGGGTGGTGGGCAGCCCAATAGCTGTGGCCAGCATGTCTTCGATCACTCTGCAGCTCTCGCCCACTGGCACCTTGGTGAAGTGGCACCATTTCCTCTTCCTGCGGGACTGCCACCTTCACAAGGTGGTCCCAAAGGGTCTCCGCTGGAAGCTCAACATGGAGACAGTCAACGACCAGCGATGGAACAGCGAGTAGAAGCAGACCTGGTCAACAGGAGACGGGGCTACTGGTCCAGCCGCACTTTCTGGTACCGGCGCCAGATTGGCCAGCTGTCCAGTACCATTCAGAGGGCCTGCCCTGATGACGACTGGGATGGCATCCTGCTGTTCGCCAACAGGGGCTACCAGTTCTCCTTCCAGACGGCGCAGGAGCGAAAGAGAGGGAAGCTGGCCACTCTCCTGGCGAGCACCTCCCAGAGCTTCACCAGGAGCGCTACCCCTCCAATTCGCAGGAAGGACAATCTGGTCGTCAACCTGAGTTCCAAGACCCTAGCCCCTGAACAAGAAGAAGCCCTCTGTCTGAGCGGCAAATTTGGAATTGCGCCGAAAACAGTTCCACTCTTGGATCTGGCCGCCAGAGTGGAACTAGCAGCTGAGATTCTGGACGCCAAAGCACCACAGCAAGCCCCAGTGCTGCGGCAAAACGCCATCAACCTCCTGGCTAGCTGCAGACTGCGTCCCCAGACATCCCTGAGCCCGCCATTGCTGGCAGCTCTGAGAAGTCTGAGAAAGGACGACAGTCTCATCGTGACGAGAGCCGACAAGAGCAACACTCTGGTGGTGCTGGACACAACGCTGTACAAGGCGAAGATCACTGAAATGGTGGAGCAGACAGGCGACTATTTGCCTGCAGCCAGCGACGCCGTGGAGAAGTTCTGTGGGGAGTTCACCAAAGAACTGAAAATGACGTTCGCTGGCAGCGTCACTGGGGTCAGGGACCTTCAGCGCCGAAACCCTGCTCGCCACAGGGAGTACCAAAGGTGCCTGAAGACCCACGGCGAACCAGCACCATTCTACGCCCTAGCCAAGACCCACAAGTTGGAGAAGGTGCCAACGACGCCAGCTGAACTGGAGGAGGCTCGAGAGCGCCTGAAGTTCCGCCCCATCACGCCCACCTATGGGGCTCCAGACGCCCCACTCTGCAGCCATCTGACCAGAGTCCTACACATGCTGCCCAAGTCGCCTTACAGCCTGCGAGACAGCTACGACTTTGTGCGGCGCCTGAAGGAGGTTCAGCTGGAGGAGGGCGACATCATCGCTTCCTTCGATGTTGTTTCCCTCTTCACCAAGGTGCCAGTGGGCGAGAGCTGCAGAGTGATCGAAGACATGCTGGCCACAGCTATTGGGCTGCCCACCACCCTCCATGCGCAGGAGGTTGTCCGCCTTCTGCGCCTCTGCCTGGAGAACACCTTCATCACAGTGCAGGGAAAGGTGTGGAAGCAGGCGCAGGGCCTAGCCATGGGCAAGTCTCCTTCCCCAGTTGTGGCTGACCTCTTCATGGGGTGGCTGGAGTCAAGGGCACTTGAGCAGGCGCCTCTGAAACCCAAGCTCTACGTGAGGTACGTGGACGACTGCTTCCTGGTGTGGCCCCATGGAAGCAGCGAGTTGGAGAACCTGTTCCAACTCTTCAACTCGCAGCACTCTGACATCCAATTCACCATGGAGAAGGAGTGCGATGGACGCCTACCATACCTCGACGTGCTGGTGAAGAGAGCTGTGCCGACCGCTGTGACGACTGTATACCGAAAGCCCTGCAACAGTCACAGCTTCATCTCCATGGACTCGTACCACCACTACAGCCACAAGACGGCGGCAATCAAGGCCCTGACCCATCGGGCGCTCAGCCACTGCTCAACTGCGGCCCTACTGACTGAGGAGCTGCATTTCCTCAGGCGCCTCTTCTCAGAGCATGGTTTTTCTGGGAGAGCCATTCAGCGGGCCATGGCACCGATCCTGGGGCGGTACAATGCTGGAGCCAACGCCCATGCCGACGTCGACGCCCACGCAGCCGAGCCTCCTCCAGAGAGGGATCGCCCACTGGCCACCGTATCCCTCCCATATGTGGAGGGCCTATTCGGCCAACTGCAGCGGCTGGGCAAACCGCTGGGCATCCGGTTTGTGCCCAGGAGCACCAGGTGCGTCAAGACGGAACTGGGCAGCAACAAGGACGTTCTCCCAGAGGAAAGGCGTCCGTGCGTCGTGTACTGCGTCAACTGCAGCTGCGGTCAGATGTACATCGGCCAGACTGACCGCCCGCTTCATGTGCGCATCCGTGAGCACATTGGAGACTGGGTTGGTGGCGTCAAAGCGTTCTGCCATCACAGAGCGCCCACCCACCGGCCAGATTTCGACGAAACAAGAGTGCTGTCTGTGGAGAAGAGCGTCGAGCTGCGGGAGCTGAAAGAAGCCCTCCTTATCTTACAGGGGGGCGCCCGCTGCATAGAAAACGCCAATCTAGGCATCAGATCGGCCCTCAATAAGAGCAGAGGCAGAGAAATCTAAACCAGAACTGGCAAACGGTTGTGCAGCGATTGAGGCCGTTGCCTAGTGTGACTCAAACGTGATTTGGCTATGTACTCTGGCGCGCGCGTTTTGTCTCGCCTGGTACTTTGTGACCGCCCATTCGTTTCAGTGGCCTGATGACGGCCCCGATAGAGGGTCGAAAGCTCGACTGAAATAGCCAGGTGCAGAAATGCCACACACCAATAGTCGTGTCACCAAATTGTTCTTTGTTGTTTGACGCCATAGGACGCATTAGAAGGGCTTACTTGTTGTAATATAAGCCAGACAAGACAAGTACTGCCCAGTATGCTCATACTGCGCGTCCTCTGACGTTTCTGGGCCACTGTCATCGTCTAGCATGCAGTAGTGGGCATGCAGTTTTTGGAGAAAAATTGATGAGACAATTGATTGACATAAACTCTTTTAAGACTCCACCACAGATGCACTTCTGTCTGAGACAATTTCTGGACAACCTAAAGGGCAATTTTAGCACAACACAAGACAAAGACAGGACATAGCCAGACATGAGACAAAGATAACGACAAGATACCTTGATGTTTGAGATCAAAGACTAAGGCGAAAACGGGACAATTGGCCAAATCCAGGGACAATGACATGTCAACAGTGAGGAGTGGAGGAACGTTGTTGGCGAAACAAGCTCCGGTATTAAAAAGTTCAGATTCTGACTGTCAACGTAAAGGGTTGTGACCGTTTTGCAGGGGGCTTGAAACGGTATTCTCAACTCTTCTAAGCACCAAAATGCCGCCCAATTCAATATTGCCCACGCTATATCATATCATCTTCGAAAGGGGAACTCGTGAAGGGGAGCGATAAGAGCGACTGTTCCTGACACTCTCTGCAGTAAGACGGAACTCTTTACAATGTCAGTCAGAATACAAATTCGACTTTTCAATCCCAGAGCTTATTAAGAAATCAAAGGACAAAGAACTACCTACTATGACAGACTGATTGCTTAAAGGATGCTTAAAGGCTTAAAGGATATAAGCGCGCAATTCAAACTTTTGAAATTCGACTGCTCTTAACGGAATTATCAGTGTGCCGAAACCTATTCAACGAACTCAAGATCGTCTCTCTATGATGGAAGACGAGCGAGTTAGATAAGTTTTGCGTTTTAAACCTTTGGGTTACTGTAGCTCCCGCAATTCAAACTTTTGAGTTTCGACCAATAGAAGAACAAATGATCAGTGAGTCGAGAGCTATCCAACCAACCCAAGATCGTCTCCGTACGACGCACGCTGAGCGAGTTAGAGCGATTTCTGCGTTAAAAACGCGAGAATGTCGCTTTTCGTGTTGCGTGTTTGCGTAATTAACAAAAGTTTTAATGCCAAACGAAAGAACACGTCGAGACCTTTTAGTTGACCTATCGCACGCCGCCCTACGACGTAAAACGAGCGAGTAATAGCCGTTTTCAGTTTGAACCTTCGGGTTACTGTAGCGCGCGCAATTCAAACTTTTGAACGCCGATTTCTCGGGGCAGATTACCAGTAAGTCGAGACCTTTCCGTAGAGCCCAAGATCGCCTTCCTACGACTTTCCAACGCCGAGATCTGATAGCGTGACGGACGAACGCACGAACGCACGCACGCACGATAAGCTCTCGTAGGGGTTCGCCCGGCTGAGGCCGGGCGAATAAAGTGTGGAGTCTGCCAAGTATTTAGCAAATAGTTCTAGATTTTATAATTAAAGAATTTAGGTATATTTTAAAGATTTTTGTCACAATTTTAAGAAGTCGACAATTACAAAAAGTTTAAATTTCAACATATCTTTGTGTGGGTGCATCGGGCCCTAAACCCAAAAGGATAGGGCGTCGTCCCATTTATACCCTCTTCAATAAGGCGTCGTCCCATTTATACCTTTTTTCGCCGCGCCTCAGCGCGGCGAGGTGTATATGTCGCATCCGGACGGCGCAATCCTCCAGAATGTGCAATATTGCACGATTTGGGGGGCGCCCCTCCAAACTGCGCAATATGGCGCGTTCTGGAGGGCAGCCCCTCCAGAACGTGCAATCAGCTGCTAGAACGTTGAATTCTTTAACTTTTACGTTTAATTCTTTTGCCAGGAAGTTGTTTCCTTCCATATCAGGCTATGCTTAGGCTCGCCCTGCGCCCAGAGACGGATCACAAGAGTCTAGTCGGCGTCGCAGTCTGGCGGGTCGAAGCTTAGGCTTAACGCGACCGGTGACCGACTTCGGGGCGCGCGGAGCGCGCCCTGAAGTTGGTGGTCGCGCTAAGCCTCAGTTTTCGACCCGCCAGGCGCGACGTCGACAGAGTTTTAGGGCAAACTGTACATAGGATGAACACTCCTCCATCAAATTCACCTCCTGCTCAGGCCTGCTGTGCTCCGCCGACCAGAGATTGTGCGGTTTGGAGGGGCCGCCCTCCGGAACGCGCCATATTGCGTAGTCTGGAGGGAAACCCTCCAGATTGCGCAATCTGGCTGGATTGCGGAAAGTGGGTGCAACGAATACACGTTGGTCTTGCGCTTTCTAGTGCCCCCCTCCTCTCTCCCACAATCTCATACGCTGAGCACCAAAGAGTCTGTCTGTCTGTTTGTAGCAACGAGCGACGGATCCCTAATAGGGTGTAGCTAACAATATCGCCGTTCACTGGAAGTGTGTAGACTGTAGATTATCAACTTTCGTTGGCCGCTAATTTCGAAAACATATCGAATAGTAGGAATTCTCTACCAGGGTTCAGTTCAACACACTATGCGTTTACGTGCGATAGGTACCAGTCAACACTTCCGTAAGGGCCAAGCCAAGGCTCGCGAATGACAAGGCGTCCGTCCATCGTACCCCCTCCGAAGCCATTCAAAATTAGGTTGGTATCGGAACCCATTTGACGTTGGCATACCAAGCTTACAAATCCCGGTCACCGACGGTGACCGGGGGGTTTAATATTGGTATCACAAAATTTTAGAACTGGCACACCGAAATAGTTGGTATTTTATCTTTTTTAGATGCGATACCAAGTCTGGAGGGACGTTTTGATACCGAGAGGTCCGAAAAGTTGAGATACCAAGACTGTGATAGTACGCAAGTTGCATGGTATGTCAAGGTGGTGCAACTTGGTGCAACAACAAGATGGCATGGTGTAACTTGGTATCATATCCATTTCACATACAACCCTTTATTTGGTATTAGAACCAAAAACTTACGATACCAAGATTACGCACGTACTGAAGCCTGAGGGGTCTGGGGGGCAGACAGACCCCCTAATCTTGATATCACAACTTTTTAGACTTAACATACCAAAATAAATAGGTATCAATTGCTAATCTTGGTATTAATCGCTTGCGATACCAAAATTACGTTGTCAGACGGGCTAATCTTGGTATCGGCCACCCGTGTACTTTAAAGTACGGGGCGGCTTCGGAGGGGGTACTGACTTCTCTGAGCGAGCATTCAGCTTAGGAACGGTTCCACGAATTTCGAGTGCACTAACGGTATGTTGAACAAATCATGACCATGACTAAGTTGGTGCGTTTCCGCCAAGCCCTCCGGACGCTTGGCTTCTTCTCCAGTCGTCCTTTCCATCGGCTTGTGCGTTGCCCAAATGGAGAAGGGTTATCGAAGCACACGCTGAGAAAGCAAAGGGATTGCAGTAGGGTGGTTCATAAGATCACGGATAATCCTTCATAATATCAGTAGGGTGGTTCAGGGAATGGAGGAGCTTGCAAAACCGAGCTTACAAGGTTTGATAGCAGCGGCCCAACTCACCCCCCAAACCCACATGATCTCGAAGCAGCTGCAACTGAACATCTCTTAGACAGCGTTACGGACGGTGCTTTGCTCTGCTTTGCTTTGCTGGAGAACCCTGTGGTTGCGCGCTGTGAAGGCGCCTCTTCTGCCCCCTCCCCCCAAAAACCACTCCTACCTATCCACCACTCTGCTCCCCTCACCCACCCCCCCCCCCTCCCTTCCCAACCACCCACACGAAGAGCTCTCGTAGAGGTTCGCCCCGCTGAGGTCGGGCGAAAAGCGTCTGGGTGGTCGCCACCCAAAACCCACCATATGGCGAATTCTGGATAGCGACCACCCAGAATGCGCCATACTGCCCGTTCTGGGTGGATTGCGGAAAATGGGTGTAACATACGGCCGCTGCCTGACGCATCAGGCAATTCCCGTACAATACGGGCTTTGCCTGAATTCGGACACTGCCTGTGACACATACCTGTATACTCCACACTTTCTTAAGAGTTTCTACATACTTTTGTCACCCTGCTCGACCCACTCTCCCACCATCTCCTCCCTCCTCTAGAGCTAGAGCGCCACGGAATCCAAAACATAATCAAACGACTCCAACACGTGTTGCGTAACAAGCATTCCATTTGCCGCTTTCACTTGACTTCAATCTAGAGCAACCTCACTTCTTATTTGCTTCAAAAGTTTGTCTCGTCTAAAATGAACGGAGTCTATTGTAGGTTTCTAAGTCGAAGGCAGGCGGCGGTGGCGGTTGTCGTCGTCGTTCTCATGGCGCTGCAACTATTGCACTACAACAACCGGCGTCTGACTCCCACTGTTCCTCCAACAAACGGCTCCCAACTCGAGTTCAAGTCGCCGTCTTCGACTCCGTTCAAGAGCCCGACACTGCTCAATGGCACCATTGACAAAAGCGCCTTCAGGTTCGACCCCAATTGCGATAATGAAAGACGAACGACAGGGGGGGGGGGGGGGTGCCCAACCAATCGGCCCACGCTGCACTTTGGACCACCCATCATTCTTTTTTCCCCGCGCCTCAGCGCGGCGAGGTGTATATATACGGATGACAATGTCTGTCTGTCTGTGTGTGTCTGTGTTTCCGTCGCACCGAAGTAATGTCAGTGGCATATGTGGTCAAGTAGAGTCGATGTCGCTGAGCACGGAACCGATGTCCGTTTTTGTTGCTAATTTCGCATTTTCGAGATATTCGCAATTAAAATTTGAAAATGTCGAAAATCGACTTTTTCGTCTGATGCGCTAGCCGCGAAATTTCTTCAGAAACGGAAGAGCATGGACCGCGGATAATTTGTAACACAAAAGAAATTTTTTGCAAATGTGGAATTTAATAGAAATACGCGATTATTTGTCAAAATTGCATAAATTGACTAAAATACAACGTCTTTTATTTACGAATGTGAATGTACAAATGGAAAGGTCGTATGCCAATAAGGATTTGTGACATAGTTTTGCAGTTTTTAAAATTGCAATTTTGAGATATTTTCAACCAAAATACGGAAATGTCGAAAATCGACTTTTTTCGCCGCGCCTCAGCGCGGCGAGGTGTATATATGTTACGTCCACTTTCCGCATTCGTCCAGAAGCCGCATAATGCGCATTCTGGACGCGTCGGCGTCCAGTTTCCGCATAATGCCGTTTCTGGACGACACGGCGTCCAGAATACGCATTGGAAAGAAGAGGCATGCATCACCGCACCATGCGTAATCTGGACGTCCAGAATCAGCATTTCTTTGCTATCATGACGGAGGCGCACAGCAGGCCTGAGCAGGGGGTGAAGTAGATGGAGGAGTGTTCACCCCACTTACAGTTTGCACTAAAACTCGGCCGGCGTCGCGCCTGGCGGGTCGAAAACTGAGGCTTAGCGCGACCACCAACTTCAGGGCGCGCTCCGCGCGCCCTGAAGTCGGTCACCGGTCGCGTTAAGCCTAAGCTTCGACCCGCCAGACTGCGACGCCGACTGACTCTTGTGAACGGTGGGCGCAGGGCGAGCCTAAGCATAGCCTAATTTCAAAGGAAAATCACACTTTTAAAGACAACAACATTGTAATCGATCAAGGAATGCGTATTCTTGACGTCCAAGTTACGCATATAGAGCCAGGAGCATGCTTCTCCTTCTCCAAAGCGGATTCTGGACGGCGCCGCGTCCACAATCCGCATTATGCGGAAACTGGACGCGTCGCCGTCCAGAAGCCGCATATGCGGATTCTGGACGAATGCGGATTCTGGACGTCACATATATACGGATGACAATGTGTGTGTGTGTGTGTGTGTGTGTGTGTGTGTGTGTGTGTGTGTGTGTGTGTGTGTGTGTGTGTGTGTGTGTGTGCGTGGGTGGGTGCGTGGGTGCGTGCGTGCGTGCGTGCGTGCGTGCGTGCGTGCGTGCGTGCGTGCGTGCGTGCGTGCGTGCGTGCGTGCGTGCGTGCGTGCGTGCGTGCGTGCGTGCGTGCGTGCGTGCGTGCGTGCGTGCGTGCGTGCGTGCGTGCGTGCGTGCGTGCGTGCGTGCGTGCGTGCGTGCGTGCGTGCGTGCGTGCGTGCGTGCGTGCGTGCGTGCGTGCGTGCGTGCGTGCGTGCGTGCGTGCGTGCGTGCGTGCGTGCGTGCGTGCGTGCGTGCGTGCGTGCGTGCGTGCGTGCGTGCGTGCGTGCGTGCGTGCGTGCGTGCGTGCGTGCGTGCGTGCGTGCGTGCGTGCGTGCGTGCGTGCGTGCGTGCGTGCGTGCGTGCGTGCGTGCGTGCGTGCGTGCGTGCGTGCGTGCGTGCGTGTGTGTGTAACACAAAGGAATTTTTTTGCAAATGTGGAATTTAATAGAAATACACAATTATTTATCAAAATTCCATAACTTGACACAAATAGAACGTCATTTATTGACGAATATGAATGCAGAAATTGATAGGTCGTACGCCAATAAGAATTTGTGACATGGTTTTACAGTTTTGAAAAATTGCAATTTAGAGATATTTGCAATCAAAAAACGAAAATGTCGAAAATCGACTTTTTCACCCGATTAGCTAGCGACGAAATTTCTTCAGAAATGGAAAGAGCATAGACCGCGGATCATTTGTAACACAAAGGAAATTTTTTGCAAATGTGGAATTTAATAGGAATACACGATTATTTATCAAAATTCCATAAATTGGCACAAATAGAACGTCATTTATTGACGAATGTGAATGCAGAAATGGATAGGTCGTACGCTAATAAGAATTCGTGACATGGTCTTACAGCTTCGAACAATTGTAAATTAGGGATATTTACAATTAAAATATGAAAATGTCGAAAATTGGTATTTTCGCCTGATGAACTAGCGACGAAATTCTTCAGAAATGGCAAGCGCATAGACAACGGATAATTAGTATAACAAGAGAAAATTCTTGCTAACATTAAATTTGATAGAAATTTTCAAAATTTCGATACAAATGCCAAAATTCCATAATTGCCAAGACTGTTGTTCACTGATGAATGTCAACGCAGAAATACGTACACATCAAACGGAATTCGAGAACGACTGCACCAACAGTTGGCAAGTTTTTTTGTTGGATGTGGCGTATTCACGCAGGTATAAAACTTCAGATGAACGGCGTCGTATCATGCCGATAACATATAGCGAATGCGGCGATATCACTGAGCTTTAGATCAGCTGTACAGAACCGTATCGTGTGAATAGCTGCACTTGGTTTGCGGCACACGTTCTCAAGATACCTTCTCTAGATACGGCTAATGGTGTGTGTAAAGTTCACTATACTGTTCACCAAAGTTTGGCAGACACATTGTATAGGTTGAACTTTGTACACACACAGCTTGTTCACCTGATGATATAGCGGCGAAATTTCTTCAGAAATGGAAAGAGTATTGATTGCGTATAATTTGTAACGCAAGACAAATTTTTTGCTAGTATGGAATTTAATAGAAATAGGTACGTGATTATTTTTCAAAATTCCATAAATCAACAAAATAGAACGTCGTTTTTTGACGAATTTGAACGCAGAAATGATAAGGCCGTATGCCAATAAGAATTTGTGACAGTATTACAGTTTTAATAAATTACAATTTCGAGATATTTAGAATTAAAATTTAAAAAAATGTCAAAATCGAGATTTTCGAGATGATGGCCAGAACAGCTGTTTATTGATGAATGTGCACTCGGAAACAGAAATGCGTACGCTGAACACAGGAATTCGCTCGCACCAAATTTTTGGCACGTTTTTTTGTTGGATGTGACGTTTTCACACAGGGAGGAAACATCAGATAAACGGCGTCGTATCATGCCGATAACATATAGCGAACGCGGCGATATCACTGAGCTTCAGATCAGCTGTACAGACAACCGTATCGTGGGGATAGCTGCACTTGGCATCCGTACGTTGAGGCAGTTGTTGAACATTCATTCCTAAAGAGACATTTCTTTTTTCAACTTTTGTCTTGCAAACAACTTTGTCTGCTAAAAAAATTAATCTAGGGCGATCTCAATGTTGCCTGGCAACAACCGCTCAGAAATGCGTGTGTCTTGCTCAAAAATTAATCCCGGGCGATCCCAATGTTGCCCTGCAAGAACCCCTCAGAAAGGAGCGTGTCAGAAGCATACGTGTAACCGGGGGGGGGTATGGGGGGGGGGGGGGGGTAACCCCCCCCCCCCCCAGCCGAAAGCTGTACTCCCCCCATACCCCCCCCCCCCTCCAGGACCCCCCTCCCTGCCTTCCCCAAAAGACCCCCCCCCCTAAAATTTCAAAAATTGTCGCCTGCGGCGCTTAAAAATGGCAAAGATTTCGCCTGCGGCGCTTGAAAATAGCAAAATTTTCGCCTGCGGCGCTATATTTTGGACATTTTTGACCCAAATTAAGCTATTTTTTTCACTTTTTGGCCTATTTTTGCAAAACTTTCTTGTTTTTTGGTTCTTTTTTAGCAAAATTTTTAGGTCATTTGACCCCCCCCCCCCCCCTCCAGGGGCCTCAGACCCACCCCCCCCCCCCCCTGCCCAGGGATCCTATACCCCCCCCCCCCCCGACCCCCCCCCCCCCCCGCCCCTGGCCGGTTGGCGCTTACACGTATTGTCAGAAGTAGCGCATGAACAGTGGACTCCGGGCGGGCGCGCGTCATATCGGAAAGGCTTCGAAATATTTTACAAAAGTACTCTTTTACTCTTCCACTTTGAAACACTCACAAGCCACTCTGTATTAATAAAACAACTCCACTTTTTTTAAAACAGCTTGTTCTATCGAAAACGAACTCTCTCCGTCTATTTTAGCGGCGCCAAGTGTCGTTTGCCGAAGCTGTCGCCCAACGACCCGAGCATCGCCCACTACTTCCACCGAATGGCCAAGCCCAAGTGCAAGGGCGTCAATTGGGTTCGTCTGGTCGACGGCCGAGTGCGCCTCCAACATGACGCTTTCAAGGGAATGGGCGAGATCCACTGCAACCTAAGCAACTTCTGGCGAAAGTCCGACAACGAGGTGCTGGAAGTCTGAGTCTGATCGGAGCTTCTTGGGTAGTACGTACAGTGACGCAAGTTGCGCGCTACTTGTAGCTGACGTTCGAGAAGCCGCACCTGCTGAAGGAAGGGGAAGCTCTCAAGTCGGACTTCGCCCTGGTCAACTGCTCGGGCACATACGTGTAGCCCGGGAGGTGTGGGCCATACCAACTTAGCCCCCCCCCCCCCCCACACCCACCTCAACTTCCGTGTGGGACCACATAGGAAGCGGAGGCTTCTTCTCCTCGCCAAATCTAGTCGAAGTTGCTGATTTCGCATTTTCGAAATATTCACAATTAAAATATAACAATGTCGAAAATCGTCTTTTTCGCCTGATGAGGTAGCGGTATAATTTCTTCGGAAATGGAAAGAGCATAGACCGCGGATAATTTGTAACACAAAAGAATTTTTTTGCAAATGTGGAATTTGATAGAAATACGCGATTATTTGTCGAAATTTCACAAAATGACCAAAATTGAACGTCATTTTTGACGAATATGATTGCAGAAATGGAAAGGTCGTGTGTCAGTAAGAACTTGTGACATAGTTCTATAGTTTGCAAAATTTGTAGTTTCGAGATATTTACGATTAAAATACGAATATGTCGAAAATCGACTTTTTCGTGTGATGAGCTAGAGGTGAAATTTCTTCAGAAATGGCAAGGACATAGCCCGCGGATAACTTGTAACTCAAAATAGGATTTTTGCAATCGTGGAATTTGGCAAAAATACGCGATTATTTGTCAAAATTTCATAAATCGACAAAAATCGAACGCGATAAATTGACAAAAGAGAATGCCGAAAAGGAAAGGCTGTACGCCAGTAAGAATTTATGACACAGTTCTACAGTTTTCAAAAGTTGTAATTTTGAGATATTCACGATTAAAATAAGAAAATGTCGAAAATCGACTTTTTCGTCCGATGAGCTAGCGGCAAAATTTCTTCAGAAATGGCAGGCGCATAGACAACCGATTTGAAAGAAACAGAAAGATGGTACGCCAAACGGAATTCTTGGTAGAGAACGGTTCCACAAAACAATTGGCAAGTTTTTTGTTCGATGTGGCTCATTCACACAGGTATAAAACTTCAGGTGAACGGCGTCGTATCATGCCGATACCATATAGCGAACGCGGCGATATCACTGAGCTTTAGATCAGCTGTACAGACAACCGTATCGTGGTAATAGCTGCACTTGATTTGTGGTGCACGTTTTCAAGATACCTTCTCTGGGTACAGCTAAGTATGCGAATAAAATTCACTACACTGTTCACCAAGATTTGGCAGACACAAAGTATAGGTTGAACTTTTTACACACACAGCTTGTTGTCTAAGCTGTGTGAAAGTTTCATCGCAACCGACTCATCGATGCCCAAGTTATTCAGGTCCCCGACTAGTGATGGCAACCGAAAACTGGGTAAGTACTTACCCAGTTTTACCCAGTTTATTTTAACTGGGTATACCCAGTTTTTACTTACCCAGTTTCGTTTCAGCGTACCCACTTTTACCCAGTTTTACTTTTACCCAGTTGTTTTGCTGCGTACCTAAGCAGTTTCGGCTAGAAAACTGGGTACTCAGTTTTACTTACCCAGTTTTTACCCAGTTAATAAACTGGGTAAGAAACTGGGTAAACCGTATTTTGCAATCCTACCACTGACAAATTTGCCTATTATCCATTAAGGCGGTCGTTGTCTAATGTAACATGCAGTGACCAGCACAAAACTTTATCTAGCCGCTGTTTAGTGTAGATGCCAGCGAATGCGCATAGACTTTGGCGTTGAAATATGTGCCTCATCCAAAGAGATAGCAATACTATGAAGTGGAAAATGTTTGATTTTAGAGCGAAATGTTGCAGCACAGTGAATGCGCTGCAAGCAGGGCCACTCTGGTCTGCATTCTGCTAGACCTCTGTTGGTCTGATCTCGGAAGAGATGGCTCACAGTTCACAGTACCTCTGTGGGGTTAGTCTTCATTCATTTTGTGGTCCCGTACTAGGCAACTAATACCAGCGAATACCGACTATTTTGTCACAATTGCACCAGAAGTCTGTTGGTGCAGTATTTTGGTGCGTTGATGCGCTAAATCAGAAGCGCTATTGTTTCAAAATTTTCTATCTTACTTACCCAGTTTACCCAGTTTATTCGGCCGTACTTACCCAGTTTCACCGAAAACTGGGTAAATTTACCTGTACTTACCCAGTTTTGCCGAAAACTGGGTATACTTACCTGTACTTACCCAGTTTCCAAATTTTGGAAATTGCCATCACTATCCCCGACCCCTCACTTTAAAGTAAAAGCCCTGTACAAGGGATGCTGCTTATTGAATGGGTCGCTTATTAGAGTGGACGCTTATTAGAAGGGGGCGCTTATTAGAGGGGGCGCTTGTTAGAGTGGGCACTTAGAGGGGTCGCGTTTTAGCGTATTGAATATGGTAGGCTTATTAGAGAGGTCGTGTATAGGGCGCACATTCATAGTGTCGCCTGTCTGTCAGAGTAGTCGCTTATTGGAGGATGTGCTTAGTGGAGGGGGCACTTATTATAGGGTCGCTTAGAGTGGTGCTTTGCGGTGCGCACAAAAGGAGTGCGGCAAACTTGGGACATGTACGCAGAGGCTCATGAACGAGCGGAGACACACGGGTGCTTGCACCGTATGTGCGCAACCATCGGTGAGAAGAAAAGAAGGCGCCTCGACGAGCTGCTGAACCCCCGCCCATGGAGCAAGAAACACGCCGCGATCTTTTTGCGGATGTGATTTTCGCTACACTGAACGGAATTTCACCAAATTTGAACTTTAGTGAATGACCCTTGGTGCACTAAATTTCAACCAATTCCGCAGTGTAGAGACCACTGCCGCGCCAACCATGATATCCAACCTGTCAAGTCGACTGGTGGACGCAGTACACTTCACAAATGTGCCTATGTATACGCCTACCCACTGATGGTTCCTCTGCTGTTGTGGCCCTTGGCATGGGATGGATCGCAAAAGCAATGCTCCCAAAATTCAAACTAATGCGGCTGGGTTACTGTAGCTCCGAAAATTTTGTAAGTACCCCTTTCTAGAACAGATTTAAGCGTAGAATCGTTGTATTTTCTGTGTTTCTGTGCACGTTTTTCACCCATTCATTTCTCCAAGATGTGTTTGACGGTATGATGATCAAGACGGCCAGTCCACCCCCCACCCCCCAGGGGTGACCATAGAAACTGAAACTAGTTTCAGTTTCAGTTTCAGTTTCTATAAATATACTGAAACTGAAACTGAAACTGAAACTAAAATGGTCAGCCATATTGAAACTGAAACTGAAACTGAAACTCCACAAAAGGAATCAGTATTAGTGCAATACTGAAACTAGTTTCAGTGCGCACTACTGAAACTAGTTTCAGTTTCAGTTTCAGTGTTTGAGGCGTATGTTTGGTTCATCTTAGGTTGATTCGGCACTTTGCTTGATTGACAATGACGAAAAAACTTGGGAATGCACCTTATGTGTGGTAATCAGCAACGCAGCAACGCATCCATGCGAGATTACACGTGCGCTTTACAGCCGCGAACAGCGTACTTAATACTGAAACTCAGTTTCAGTAACTGAAACTGAAACTCAAGAAAGTTCTTTACTGAAACTGAAACTGAAACTATAGTCCATTCAAGAAAGGCGTGCACTGGAAGTTTTTCGAGTCTCCAGACTTTGTGCTTTGGGAAACCCCAATGATTTATACATTGTTGGATACCCCTGTCGGAGTGTGTTGGCGCGGTGCATGTTTGGGCATAATCACGCAACACGCACCGGTTTGAGGCGCACATGAAAATTTCGAGTTTCCGCACAGGGTGGGCGATTTTGATAATTTTTACGCCAGTTGTTCCGCAGCGTGTCCTCATATCATATTTCAAATGTCAGCGAAATCGGTTGGCTACAGCGTTAGTTATGGCCTGCCGCGTGCACCCTACTTTTGCCCAAAATGGCCAAAATCGCCGAAATCGGCCAAAAAGGGTACACTTTTTTAATAACTCAAGAAAGCATTGGGGAAATTTCTTTAAACTTTTTATGTGTGAACTAGGATCAATTGTCTACACACTGGAACAAACCCCATCTTATGCGGTTGCGACACGCTCGAATACGACTCAATCAAAGAGACCCTACTTTTGGCCGAAACGACGCTTTTCGGCCTGCTGGACGGCCTCGATCTGCAATCCAGCCGAATAGCGTCGTTTCGGCCAAAAGTATAGTCTCTTTGATTGAGTCGTATTCGAGCGTGTCGCAGTCGAATAAGATGGGGTTTGTTCCATTGTGTAGACAATTGATCCTAGTTCACACACAGCAAGTTTAAAGAAATTTCACCATTTCTCTCTTGAGTTATTAAAAAAGTGTACCCTCTTTGGCCGATTTCGGCGATTTTGGCCATTTTGGGCCAAAGTAGGGTGCACGCGGCAGGCCATAACTAACGCTGTAGCCAACCGATTTCGCTGAAATTTGAAACATGATATGAGAACACCTTGCGGAACAACTGGTGTAAAAATTATCATAATCGCCCACTCTATGCAAAACCTCGAAAATTTCATGTGCGCCTCATACCGGTGCGTGTTGCGTGATTATGCCCAAACACGCACCGCGCCAACACACTCCTACAGCGGTATCCAACGATGTATAATTGATTTGGGTTTCCCAAAGCACAAAGTCTGCAGACTCGAAAAACCACCCAGTGCACGCCTTTCTTGAATGGACTTTAGAAAGAAAACTGGTACTGATACAGAAACTGAAACTGAAACTAAATCAGTTTCTATGGTCACCCCTGCCCCCCCCCTCCCGCCGAGCTTGGTTGGCGCTTGGTTACACGTATGCTCGGCCAAGAATTCTGGCCAGCGCTTCGTCAATGTCTACTCGCACATTCTGTCGAGCCAAGAGGCGCTACGGAGAGTCGAGTCGAACGACGACGGCCGCCACCGACTGAACGTCTACTTGATGAGTTTGGACTCTGTCAGCCACATGAACTTCCTCCGGCAACTGCCGAGAGTTCACCAACACTTGACGGAGAAACTGGACGCCGTCGTCCTCGATGGGTGCGCGGCACTGTAGTAGTGACTCTGACGACTGTTCAAACGGACTTGTTGAAGTGAAGTCAATGCAATTTAGCTACAACATCGTTGGCGACGGCACTATTCGAGCGCTCGTGCCCATCCTGACAGGAAAGACTATTGAAGAGCTGCCGGCGGCCATGAAACGCCTTCCCAACGCCAAGCCAGTCGACGAAATCTATCCTCTGATTTGGAAGGTTTGTGTGAAGTATCACCGGTCTTGCAGGATAGCACAATCTTTTCTGCAGGACTTCGCCCGCCACTACGTGACTTTCTACGCGGAGGAGCAGTCGTATACGACGTTCACTTACGCCATGTCGGGCTTCAAGCAGCAGCCGACCGACCACTTCTACCGCACCTTCTGGCAGGCGGTCGACGACAACTTTCCCAACAGTGGGGACTGCCTAGGAGCTGAGACCAAGACGCGCGTCTGGTTCCGCTACTTCGAGGACTTCTTCGCCAAGTATCCCACGTGAGTATCGGTGTATCGGCCGCCGACAGTTCGACCTAACCAAGCGTCGGAAGTGGATCATTTCAGAACTCCCAAGTTTCTGATATCGTCGCACGATCGATTGAGCCACAACGACCGCAACGCCGTTCAACTGCTGGAGGACGACCTGATGGACCACCTTGGCTGGCTGAACCGCAGCGGCGCCTTGAACGCCACGCTGCTGGTCGTCTTCTCGGACCACGGCTTTCGATACGACATGGGCGCCTTCCGCAACACCCATCAGGGCCTGTTGGAAGAGCGACTGCCCTACTTCTCCCTGGTCGCTCCCCACTGGTGGAGAGAGGGTGTGGGGAAGGAGGCCTGGAAAAATCTGAAGGCCAACGCCGACAGACTGACCACCCCGTACGACGTCCACGCCACGCTGCGCGACCTGCTGCTCTCGCCCGTCGATGGGCCCCTGCAGCACGAGTCGCGGCCCGCCCATTCCCAAATGCCGCAGAGGGCCATCAGTCTGTGGACAGCCGTCCCGGAGAATCGAACCTGCGAGCAGGCCGACATCCCGCCCCACTACTGCAGTTGCCTCCAATGGCAGACTTTGCCACTGGATTCGAGGTATAGTCTGCAGCACTCCGATAGACCCATCACTCTTTCACGAGGGGGGGGGGCGCTTGCCCCACCTCCCATGCCGGCAAACCGTGCATACGTGTAAGCGCCAACCGGCCAGGGGGGGGGGTCGGGGGGGGGGGGGGGGGGGTATAGGACCCCTCAGGGGGGGGGGGTCTGAGGCCCCTGGAGGGGGGGTCAAATGACCTAAAAATTTTGCTAAAAAAGTACCAAAAAATAAAAAAATTTTGCAAAAATTGGCCAAAAAGTGCCAAAAATCGCTTAATTTTGGTTAAAAATGTCCAAAATATAGCGCCGCAGGCGAAAATTTTGCTATTTTCAAGCGCCGCAGGCAAAATTTTTGCCATTTTTAAGCGCCGCAGGCGAAAATTTTTGAAATTCTAAGGGGGGGGGGGTCTTTTGGGGAAGGCGGGAGGGGGGTACCTGGGGGGGGGGGGGGTATGGGGGGGGGGGGTACACTTTCGGCTAGGGGGGGGGGGGGGCTTACCCCCCCCCCCCCATCCCCCCCCCCCCCGGTTACACGTATGAAACCGTGCCCTCTAGCTTGCTGGGCATATCAGTTGCAATTCAGGGCAGGGCCATAGAAACTGAAACAAGTTTACAGTTTCAGTTTCAATAAATATACTGAAACTGAAACTGAAACTTAGCTGGTCAGCCATATTTAAACTGAAACTGTAACTGAAACCCCACAAAAAGAATCAGTATTAGTGCAATACTGAAAGTAGTTTCAGTATGCACTACTGAAACTACCGGGTGTCCCAGAAAAAGTATCCACTTTTTCTCCAGCTCACTGTTTGTGCCCCTGTGAATCAATTTTGACGAAACTTGGTGTACATATACCCAGATGTGTTGTACATGAGTGTGCCAAATCGTAGCCCAATCGCTTTAGCATAGCTTGATTTACAAGCATATAAACTGCTTGCGCCAGAATTAACAAGCTCCGGTATTAAAAAGTTGAGTTTGTATTCTGACTGACATTGCATAGAGTTGCGTTCTTTCTGCAGAGAGTGCGAGAGCTCATCGCCCGTATTGCTCCGCTTCACGAGCTCCCCCTTCGCAAGAGGGTATTGCTTAGCAATATTGATATCGCCCGGGATTTGGTTTTTAGAGCAAGAAAATCCCTCTTTCGAGCAACGCTTTTAAAAAAGTGACAAAAACTTGTCAAAGTTTTGACAAACATATGACAGAGAACAAAAGAACGCACTATGAGCAATCAAGTCGTGTCGTACTTCTGTCCATGGAGCAAAACGAAGTTTATTTTTCTTGGCGCGTGTAGTACATAGCGAGCCTTGGAATGACATGCCGAGTGTCGCTCTAATCGCAACATGAGCAATTCAGAGAGTTCCAGAGCAAACTCAAAACTATTGTTTCTGTGATGCATGTTATAGTCAATTACGAAATGTTTGCTGACACATGAAAGAGCACGCCGAGAGCTTAAAATTGACGTGTTGATTGCCGCTCTATGACGTAACACGAGCAAGTTAGAACCGTTTTGTGACTTTGCACCTTCGGGTTACTGTAACTCACGAAATTCAAATTTTCAAGTTTCGCAAATAATCCGTGAGTCGTGGGCTATCCACTGAGCTCGAGATCGTCTCTCTACAACGCAAATTGAGCGAGTTAGAGCGATTTTAGTGTTCGAATCTCGAGAATGGCGTTTCCCGTGGTGCGTGTTTGCGTAATGTTAAAAATCGTCGCTGCCGCATGAAAGAACACGTCGAGAGCTTTCACCTGACGTGTCGATCGCCGCTCTACGACGTAAGACGAGCGAGTTAGAGCCGTTTTGCGTTTTTGGACTTTTGGGTTACTGTAGCTCGCGAATTTCAAACTTTGAGTTTCGACCAATGGGAGAACAAATGATCAGTGAGTCGAGAGCTATCCAAGGTGCTCAAGATCACCTCTCTACGACGCAAGACAGACGAGTTAGAGCCGTTTTGTGTTTTAAACCTTCGGGTTACTGTAACTCGCAACATTCAAAATTATTGAGTTTCGACCAATGGGAGGACAAATGATCAGCGAGTCGAGAGCTATCCACTGACCTCGAAATTGTCTCTCTACGACGCAAGTTGAGCGAGTTAGAACGATTTTAGCGTCAAAATGCCGAGAATGGCGTTTTCGGCGGTGCGTGTTTGCGTAATTGAAAGAACTTTTGCAGTCGCATGAAAGAACGCGTCGAGAGCTTTCACCTGACGTGTCGATTGCCGCTCTACGACGTAAGACGAGCAAGCTAGAGCCGTTTTGCGTTTTGACCTTCGGGTTGCTGTAGCGCGCGCAATTCAAACCTTTGAATTTCGAAACCTCTTAGCGGAATGATCAGTGAGTCGAGGCCTATCCGTAGAGCCTAAGATCTCCGCTCTGCGACTTTCCAACGCCGAGATCTGGGAGCGTTACGGACGGACGTACGCACGCACGCACGCACGCACGCACGCACGCCGAGCTCTCGTAGGGTGTCGCCCGGCTGAGGCCGGGCGAAAAAATTGCGTTCTGCGCGCACTTCAAGCTAGACGACGTCGCTTGATGGCAACCTGCTGTGACTGTTGCCAATGCAGACAAAGTGGCTAAAACAGAACCGAAGTACCACGTTTGAATCATTTGATGCCCTGAAAGCAAAGATTTGTTGAGTCTGGGATGATCTTCCACAGGACGTGATTTTGCCATGCATTCATTTAACTACGGAATCGAGGCTTTCGCGACAGGCTGAAATGTGTTGTTGAGGCCCACGGGTGACAATTTGAGGCCAAATTTGTCATGTTGTAATATGACGACCTCTTACGTTAATCTGAGTAATACTTGGTTGCAGTTTGTCGGCTGGAACGTAGGGGGAGGGCGTGGGTCAAAGCGGTTTTGCATGCACCTCACTTAAACGACTGTAGCTATGCTTGTGTCAGGCTTTTGCTAACAAAACTGGGCGAACCGATTAACAACACTATAGTTTATGAATGTGCAAAATTTGGTTGAGATACGCCATCGCAGTCGCGAGTAATGTGCCGGAGAAAAAGTGGATACTTTTTTTGGGACACCCGCTACATACCTACATAGTTTCTGTTTCAATATCAGTATTTGAGGCGTCTGTTTGGCTCATCTTAGGTTGATTTGGCGCATTGTTTGTTAACAATGACGAAATAACTTGGAATTTACCCTGTATATGATAATCAGCAACTTAGTAACGCATCCATGCAAGATTGGATCTTTGCAGCCATGACCAGCATACTTGATACTAAAACTCAATTTCTATAACTGAAACTCAAACTCAAGAAAATTTGTTACTGAAACTGAAACTGATACTGAAACTACCGTAGATACTCCGATAAGCCCCCCTCCCCACCTCCAACTTCTACGCCACGCTCTTGAAGGCGAAGGTCAGGAGGGGGGCTTATTGGAGTATTTACGGTTAGTTCTATGCACAAGGTAACCGTAGTTCTATGCACAAGGTAAGGTAAAATGAAAACTGATACTGATACCGAAACTGAAACTTAAACTAGATCAGTTTCTATGGTCCCCTGCTTCAGGGACGCAATAGAAGCGGCCATGTCAGTGGTGAGCCGGCTCAACCAGGAGACGGAGCGCCACAGGGCTCTATGCGCTCCGCTCCGACTTCGGAGCGTGACGGCGGTTAAACGACTACAACCGACCAGTAAAGTGCTCAAGTGAGAGAGAACAACCCTTGTGATTCGGACTTGGGGATTAGCGATGCAGTCTGGAGCATAACGTTTGCAGATTCATGACGGCAGACGGCAACGTTCAGCCAGACGGATTGGTGCCCAGATACAGTGACAAGCCGGCGGACGTCCAGTATGCCCTCTACCAGATCCGTCTTGTCACTGCACCGGGCAACGGCTCCTTCGAAGCCACCTTACACTACCACAAGGTGCGCATCGGTAGAGGAGGGTGGAGCTGAACGTTGTTTTGCAAACAAATTCGTCATAGAGATTAGAGAGCACCAAGTAGAGCTTCGAAGTTGTATGCACTTGCAGAAGGCCTACACGGCGATCGTCGACTTGAATCAGATCTCGAGAATCAATCCTCACGGAAATCAACCCCACTGCATAGCGGAATTGGACCCGAGCGTCCGCAAATGGTGCATTTGCTACGACCAGATCAGTGTGATTGAGTGATCCGAGTTTTAGTGTGGTAGTATCATTATTGGTATCGCTGGTTCTACAGTGTTTTCGTTGACTTATTCGCCGTTGAGCACATACAGGGTTTTTTAAAGTGAGGGGTCGGGAACTTGAATAATTTTGGAACCGTTGCTCCGATTTTGATGAAACTTGCACACACCCTAGATCAATATCTACCATAGCCGGTTTTAAATTTTCGCGCAAATCGACCACGCGTAGCTTCTACGCGACCACGGACACGAAGGCCTACTTTTCGAGGAAGATGACGCCGTGGCCGTGGAGATGAAGAAGGACGAGGAGGAACAGCTAACGTCCTTTATCTCCACGGCCACGGCGTCATCCTCCTCGAAAAGTAGGTAGGCCTTCGTGTCCGTGGTCGCGAAGAAGCTACGCGTGGTCGATTTGCGCGAAAATTTAAAACCGGCTATGGTACATATTGATCTAGGTTGTGTGCAAGTTTCATCAAAATCGGAGCAACGGTTCCAGAATTATTCAAGTTCCCGACCCCTCACTTTAAAACAAGTCTCTTTTAACAAGCTGTGTGTGTAAAAAGTTCAACCTATACTTTGTGTCTGTCAAATTTTGGTGAACAGTATAGTGAACTTTGTACACATCGTTAGCCGCATCTGGAGAAAGTGTCTTGAGAATGTGAACCTTAATGCCAAGTGCAGCTATCCCCACGATACGGTTGTCTCTACAGCTGATCTGAAGCTCAGTGATATCGCCGCGTTCGCTATATGTTATCGGCATGATACGACGCCGTTTATCTGATGTTTCCTACCTGTGTGAAAACGTCTCATCCCACAAAAAACTTGCCAAAAGTTTGGTGCGAGCGAATTCCTGTGTTCGGCATACGACATTTCTGTTTCCGAGTGCACATCCATCAATAAACAGCTGTTCTGGCCGTCAGACGAAAATGTCGATTTTGACATTTTTAAATTTTAATTCTTAATATCACAAAATTGGAATTTATTAGAACTGTAAAACTATGTCACAAATTCGTATTGGCATACGACCTTACCATTTCTGCGTTAAAATTAGTCAAACAACAACGTTCCATTTTTGTCAATTCATGGAATTTTGAAAAATAAGCACGTATTTCTATTAAATTCCATATTTGCAAAAAATTTCTCTTGCGTTAGAAATGATCCGCAGTCTATACTCTTTCCATTTCTGAAGAAATTTCGCCGCAATATCGTCATGTGAAAAAGTCGATTTTCGACATTTTCATATTTTGATTAAAAATATCTCGAAATTGCAATTTTAAAAAACTGCAAAACTATGTCACAAATTCTTATTGGCATACGACCTTTCCATTTCTGCATTCACATTCCTCAGTAAATGACGTTGTATTTTAGTCAATTTATGCAATTTTGACAAATAATCGCGTATTTCTATTAAATTCGACGTTTGCAAAAAAATTTTTTTTGTTTTACAAATTATTCGCGGTCCATGCTTCTTCCATTTCTGAAGAAATTTCGCGGCTAGCGCATCAGACGAAAAAGTCGATTTTCGACATTTTCGAATTTTAATTGCGAATATCTCGAAAATGCGAAATTAGCAACAGAAACGGACATTGGATCCGTACTCAGCGACATCGACTCTACTTGACCACATATGTCACATATATTACTTCGGTGCCACGGAAACACAGACACACAGACACACAGACACACAGACACACAGACACACAGACATTGTCATCCGTATATATACACCTCGCCGCGCTGAGGCGCGGCGAAAAAAGCGGAGTGGTTTAGAGCTTTGAATTTTTACTGAGATTGTAGCAAGGCCCTTTCTGGTTTCGTGCAGGCACTGGAATCTAACGCAAAACTACACGTGATGTTGGCTTGCAGTGACCTCTTCAGCGATGTCAAGACCGCCGCTCTGCAACGCACGAGTGCCAAGATATAACAAACCAAAATCTGCAGTATTCGTCGCGTTTTGGTTACTGTAGCCTCTCATTGATCTTTTGAAACTTTTTGTTGTCCGATTCTTGCTCAGGAGGTCGAGCGCTTCATTTTGATATGCGATTCGACTAGGTTCGATGATGTTTTGACTTTTCGCGGACATTACTTCGGGATACTGTAGCGCCCACAGGTTTTGTAGGGTGAGGTCGATGGTGCCAGGCAGGACGCCAGTGCTCCACTCCAAATATCCTCCCACCAGGAGATACTCTGTCAAATTTTCGAGTCAAAGTCGGAGATAGTCAAAGTCAAATCTAAGCGGCGCTTAGAAATGGCCAAATTTTCGCCTGTGGCGCTATATTTAGGCTGTTTTTAACCAAAATTAAGCGATTTTTGGCACTTTTTGGAGCTTTTTTCAAAAAAATTTCGCATTTTTTCGCCCGGCCTCAGCCGGGCGAACCCTTACGAGAGCTTTTCGTGCGTACGTACGTCCGTCCGTTCGTTACGCTCTCAGATCTCGGCGTTGGAAAGTCGTAGGAAGGCGATCTTGGGCTCTACGGAAAGGTCTCGACTCACTGATCATTCAGCTAAGAGACTTCGAAATTCCAAAGTTTGAATTGCGCGCGCTACAGTAACCCGAACGTTCAAACTGAAAACGGCTATTACTCACTCGTCCTACGTCGTAGAGCGGCGTGCAATAGGTCAACTGAAAGGTCTCGACGTGCGCTTTTGCTTGGCATAAGAAAGTTTCTTAAAAACGCAAACACGCAACACGAAAAGCGACATTCTCGCGTTTTCAACGCAAAAATTGCTCTAACTCGCTCAGCGTGCGTCGTACGGAGACGATCTTGGATTGGTTGGATAGCTTTCGACTAACTGATCATTTGTTCTTCTATTGGTTGAAACTCAAAAGTTTGAATTTCGGGAGCTACAGTAACCCAAAGGTTTAAAACGCAAAACTTATCTAACTCGCTCGTCTTCCGTCATAAAGAGACGATCTTGAGTTCATTGAATAGGTTTCGGCACACTGATAATTCCGTTAAGAGAAGTCGAAATTCAAAAGTTTGAATTGCGCGCGCTACAGTAACCCGAAGGTCCAAAACGCAAAACGGCTGTAACACGCTCGTCTTACGTCGTAGAGCGGCGTGCGATAGGTCAACTAAAAGGTCTCGACGTGCTCTTTCAATTGGCGTAAAAATTTTGTTAATTACGCAAACACGCACCACGAAAAGCGACATTCTTGCGTTTTTAGCATAGAAATCGCTCTAACTCGCTCAGCGTGCGTCGTAGAGAGACGGTCTTGAGTTGCTGGATAGCTCTTGACTCACTGATCATTTGTTCTTCTATTGGTCGAAACTCATAAGTTTGAATATCGCGATCTACAGTAACCCAAAGGTTCAAACAGCAAATCGGCCCTAACTCGCTCGTCTTACGTTGTAGCAGCGTTTCATACAATACCACAATGCATTGTTGTATAGTTGTATAGTATGTTATAGTATAGCATACTATACTATACAACAATTCCTTGGGCATTTGTTGTACAATACTATACTATACAACAATTGATGCCAGATTTGGCATACTATAACATACTATACAACAATTCGATCCTATACAACAATGGATTGTTGTATAAAATTGCGGATTTGAATGCGTCAAAATGTACGGCTTCCATAACTCATGTCCATAACTCATACGTCATGTACGGCTTCCATAACTCAAGTATGGTGACAAATCATGTGTTTCTGTGGTGGTTTGACCCGATTGGAGGTTGATTTTGCACTGTATTGTACAGCTATGCTTAATTTTCGCGTCTGAAATCTTGCACTCAGGTGACATTATTCGGTCATTTCGAATTTGCCATACAACAATTCATATTGTTGTACAATACAACAATTGAAATTTCAGAGGCCATACTATACCATACTATACAACAATTAATTACGGAAGGTTATACAATACTATACTATACAACAAAGCAAAATTCTCGCCCAATACTATACCATACAATACAACAATTGAAATGAATTGTTGTATGAAACGCTGCGTTGTAGAGCGGCATTCGTTCGACCGTTTGAAAGCTTACGTTGAGGCAGTTGTTGAACACTCGTTCGTAAAGAAATACCTTTGTTTTTTAAACCCTTGTCTTACAAACAACTTTGTCTGCTAAAAAAATTAATCCCGGGCGATTCCAATGTTGCCTTGCAACAACCGCTCAGAAATGCGTGTGTCTTGCTCAAAAAATTAATCCCGGGCGATCCCAATGTTCCCCTGCAAGAACCCCTCAGAAAGGAGCGTGTCAAAAGTAGCGCATGAATAGTGGACTCCGGGCGGGCGCGCGTCATATCGGAAAGGCTTCGAAATACTTTACAAAAGTATCCACTCTTTTACTCTTCCACTTTAAAACACTCACAAACCACTCTGTATTAATAAAACAACAACTTTTTTAAAACAGCTTGTTTGGTACTTTTTTGGCAAAATTTTTAGGTCATTTGACCCCCCTCCAAGGTCCTCAAACCTCCTTCCCCCCCCCCCTGAGGGGTCCTACCTATACCCCCCCCCCCCCACCTTCCCGACCCCCCCCCCCCCTCCTCCGACCCCCCCCCCCCCCCCCTCCCCGGTTGGCGGCTACACGTACATATGTTGGCGGCCACGTAGGCGGGTCTCACGCGTCCAACTGCTCCAGGTCTTCATCACACAGGTTGCTCCGCTGGATCATCCCTGTCGGCTTCGGCATGCGTTCGCTTGAATGTCCAGCGTTGCTCCAATCTGCAGGTAGAGGGTGAATTCGACCAGATTCGACTTCACCAAATTGGGACGTTCGGCCGTGATCGTGTTGAGAGACAGCATCTCGGTTTCTGCGGCCCGCAGCCGGCGACGTTGAGCCACACTAGAGCGAATGAAGCTTCACTGACCACAGTCGAAGAAACACCTGGCTTCAGTGGTGAGTTCCGGTCGCTCATGATTGGCGATTGTGGTTTTAGGTGTGAGCAGGAAGGCGTCGCTTTGCGGGAAGCGACTCGCGTAGCCAACTGACAGCTCTTGATCCAGTGGCTGCCCTGTTGGGTCACTCTGCGGTGCCGGTAGAGCTTTCTCCACGACTCTTCAGGCGCCACTGCGGTCACTTGAACGGGTCGCGGATTTCCACTGGATTTGGGTCCTGCAGGAGCCTCCAGCTTGCTTTGCAGGGGGTGGCCATGACTGGAGCTGTAAGGTCCGGTCCGGTCCGGTCCGGGTGGTCCGGACGGTCCGCACAAAATTTGGTCCGGTCCAGTCCGCGGACCGTGCAAATTTGTCCGGGCAGAATATAAAAATTTTCAAAGACGAAGAAACGTCCCCGCTACGTCCAAAATTGGCATGTCTTTTCGCAGTTCCTCCTCACAATTGACAGAATTTTCGCCTGCGGCGCTTGAAGTGGTGCAAAATATTGCCTCTGGAGTCTGGCACTTATTCAAAATTTCAAATTCAGAATTTAGTTTGCCCTCGTGGCGCACAAGAAGGCAAGATTTTGCCTGTGACATTTAGAATTTCCAGCTGTCTTGCCTATGCACAAATAATTTGAAAGAATCTGGTCCAGGTTGGGCTTCAATGGTCCACACAAAGGTCACGGTGACTCTGTTCGCGCAGTTCGTTAACTGTGGGCAGTGTTCGCAGCAAACGATTATAAGTTGTCTATCTGTAATTTGAATCTTCCTATAAGCACTATAAAAGCACCAATTCCTCGTCCTCTAACATTAGAGCTTGAGATAGTGTAAGTGCTACTTTGATGATTGGTATAGCCGAGAAATCTGGTCCGGGTGGTCCGGTCCGGTCCGGGCGGAGCGTGAATTGGTCCGGTCCGGTCCGGTCCGGGTTTCCCGGACCGCAAGATCGGTCCGTCTTACAGCTCTAGCCATGACCCTGCCCCTTGAAGTCAAGGCCACAAGGCCACAGCATGCAGGGTGAAGTTGTCTTGTCGCTGGCCGATTGACCTGGACCCTTTCCCTTGGGGATTTCACAGTAACTTTAGCTCGCTGAGTAGCGTTCCGCGAAAAAGCGTTCCTCCAGCGTTCCCCAGACTGGCCGCCAAAAAGTTTGGCTGCCAGAAAAAAAGCGTTCCTCACTTTGGCAGCCAAACGTGCAGACAAGCACATTTTGACGGCCCAAATGGCGCCGATTTTGGCCGCCAAACGCCGGGGAACGCTTTTTTTGGCAGCTAAACTTTTTGGCAGCCAAAGCGCCTCGGAACGCTTTTTCAAAAGCGTTCCCAAAACGTCGTCTTGTGGCGGAACACTACTCAGCGAGTTAGTTTCAGTTATTAGGGCCCAGAATTCACAGGTACATAAGTCCACAAAATGGTGCTTGCGTGGGGGCTGCATCTTATTTTCGCGAGTTACCCACTTCTTCGAAGCATTGCAGTAAAAACCGAACAAAATATCGATTCTGCAGTGGCACGGTTTCACAATTTTACAAGACACACCGAATATTAGTAGAATTCTTCATAAATAACTGAAACAAAACTGGGTGTTTCAGTTTCAGTTGTGGCGCCCCAGCCAATTTCAATGCAGATAACTGAATGTAATGCAACTGAAACTAAAGTCCATTCAAGAAAGGCGTGCACTGGGTGGTTTTTCGAGTCTGCAGACTTTGTGCTTTGGGAAACCCCAATGATTTATACATCGTTGGATACCCCTGTCGGAGTGTGTTGGCGCGGTGCGTGTTTAGCCATAATCACGCAACACGCACTGGGTTGAGGCGCACATGAAAAATTCGAGGTTTTGCACAGAGTGGGCGATTTTGATAATTCTTACACCAGTTGTTCCACAAGGTGTCCTCATATCATATTTCAAATTTCAGCGAAATCGGTTGGCTGCAGCGTTAGTTATGGCCTGTCGCGTGCACCCTACGTTGGCCCAAAATGGCCAAAATCGCCGAAATCGGCCAAAAAGGGTACACTTTTTTAATAACCCAAGAAAGAAATGGTGAAATTTCTTTAGACTTTCTACGTGTGAACTAGGATCAATTGTCTACACAATGGAACAAACCCCATCTAATTCGGTCGCGACACTCTCGAATACGACTCGATCAAATAGACCCTACTTTTGGCCAAAACGACGCTTTTCGGCTGGATTGCAGATCGAGGCCGTCCAGCAAGTCGAAAAGCGTCGTTTCGGCCAACAAGCTGTGTGTGTAAAAAGTTCAACCTATACTTTGTGTCTGTCAAATTTTGGTGAACAGTATAGTGAACTTTGTACACATCGTTAGTCGCATCTGGAGAAAGTGTCTTGAGAATGTGTACCTTAATGCCAAGTGCACCTATCCCCACGATACGGTTGTCTGTACAGCTGATCTGAAGCTCAGTGATATCGCCGCGTTCGCTATATGTTATCAGCATGATACGACGCCGTTTATCTGATGCTTCCTACCTGTGTGAAAACGTCACATCCAACAAAAAAACTTGCCAAAAGTTTGGTGCGAGCGAATTCCTGTTTTCAGCGTACGCATTTCTGTTTCCGAGTGCACATTCATCAATAAACAGCTGTTCTTGCCATCAGCCGAAAATCTCGATTTTGAGATTTCATAAATTTTAATTCCAAATACCTCGAAATTGGAATTTATCAAAGCTGTAATACTATGTCACAAATTCTTATTGGCATACGACCTTACCATTTCTGCGTTCAAATTTGTCAAAAAAACGAAGTTCTATTTTGTTGATTTATGGAATTTTGAAAAATAATCACGTATTTCTATTACATTCCACATTTGCAAAAAATTTCTCTTGCGTTACAAATTATCCGCAGTCTATACTCTTTCCATTTCTGAAGACATTTCGCCGCTATATCATCAGGTGAAAAAGTCGATTTTCAACATTTTCATATTTTGATTGAAAATATCTCGAAATTGCAATTTTTAAAAACTTCAAAACTATGTCACAAATTCTTAGCCGCATACGACCTTTCCATTTCTGCATTCACATTCGTCATTAAATGACTTTGAATTTTAGTCAATTTATGCAATTTTGACAAAAAAATCGCGTATTTCTATTAAATTCCACATCTGCAAAGATTTTTTTGTGTTACAAATTATCCGCGGTCCATGCTCCTTCCATTTCTGAAGAAATTTCGCAGCTAGCGCCTCAGACAAAAAAGTCGATTTTCGACATTTTCGAATTTTAATTGCGAATATCTCGAAAATGCGAAATTAGCAACAGAAACGGATATCGGATCCGTACTCAGCGACCTCGAGTCTACTTGACCACATATGTCACACATTTTACTTCGGTGCCACGGAAACACAGACACACAGACACACAGACAGACACACACACAGACATTGTCATCCGTATATATACACCTCGCCGCGCTGAGGCGCGGCGAAAAAATAGGGTCTCTTTGATTGAGTCGTATTCGAGAGTGTCGCAACCGAATTAGACGGGGTTTGTGCCGTTGCGTAGACAATTGATCATAGTTTACACATAGAAAGTTTAAAACCAGGCAAGTCGTCCGGGGGACGCAGTATACTCCACAAATTTGAACTCCTACGCACGGTGACTCCTCTGCTGTTGTGGCCTCCTGACACTCCCAATCCTATATACTAAGCGGCTAACGATGTCTGTTTGTCATTCATTTACGAAAAGACGCTCTGCTCGCGCGACGCACTGCGGCTGAGGTGCCACAAAGCGGCTAACGATGTCTGTTTGTCATTCATTTACGAAAAGACGCTCTGCTCGCGCGACGCACTGCGGCTGAGGTGCCGTCACTAAAAGACGAACCAGTCATTGACTGTACAGACTTCAGAACAGTTGTATCGGACGATCCGTTGCGCTCTGTCGGTTTGAGAACTTGAGAATCAGACGATGCGTAGGACAGAAGAGCTGTTTGTCATCAGTTACAGATGATCGAATGCTCTTTGGACTGCAGAACAGTGCCGGCTGATGATCCGTCATCTGTTTGGCATTCATTTACGAAAAGACGCTCTGCTCGCGCGACGCACTGCGGCTGAGGTGCCGTCACTAAAAGACGAACCAGTCATTGACTGTACAGACTTCAGAACAGTTGTATCGGACGATCCGTTGCGCTCTGTCGGTTTGAGAACTTGAGAATCAGACGATGTGTAGGACAGAAGAGCTGTTTGTCATCAGTTACAGATGATCGAATGCTCTTTGGACTGCAGAACAGTGCCGGCTGATGATCCGTCATGCTCTATAGGCTTGGGACCATCAGAAGTCATTACAAATACTACAGAAACACCTACGGGCTTTCGCTGGTGAGTTGCAACTGGTCGCAGAATGGCAGGATTAGGCTCTACAGCAGTGGACCTATACAGTAGCTGGTGGCTGGTGACCAATTGCAGCTGAGTCAGGCGATCGTCGACAGTCATGGACCTACAGTATTACCTACGGGCTAAAGGCACTAGTCGGAAAACTAATGCCGAATTCGTGATCTACATCCCAGAATACCCCAGAATCAACATACAACACCCCTAACTTCCTATGGACTCGCAGAAACGAAATTATGCAGTTGGGGTACGGTAGCATGCGATTTCGTCATAGGTACGTTCAAACATTATCTAAACGATAAACGAATGCCAAATTCGTAATCAGCGCCCCCGAAAACCCCGAAATCGAGTATAATATTGCAAAAGTCGACCGGACACCCACAATTCAAACGGACGCGGCAGGGATACTGTAGCTTCGAAAATTTTTCCAAAACGCTTTTCTAGACCAGATTTAGACGTAGAATCGTTTGAAACTACTTTTGGAACGATTCGGCGACGGATTCGAGCGCTCTAGGCGCCGAAACGCGAAAATCGCAAATTTCGACCCCGGAGTCGAAAAAGTCGCAGTGTAAGAAAGTTTTTTGTGTTTCGCCCGATTTTCTCCGTTCATGGCTCATTCGATAGAGGACATCTGGGAAGGAGCACCAAGAGTGGTCTCGCCGCTCTAGCTGCTACCTAGCTCGCACAGCAGCCAGTCAAAGTTGACCAGGGGCCGAAATTCGCGAATTTTTCAAATTTGGCGCCAAAATGGGTCCCGCAGCGATCCAATTCTTTTTTTGCCAACTCGGCACTATCGAGTACTACAACATATCAAAAGATAGTATATACCATTATATGCAACTTTTTCGAGTTCTACCCTGTGTAACCCATTTTTCAGTACTTTGAAAATTTAAATTTTTGAATTTCCCGCCAACGGGGTCCCGGAGCGTGACCCCGTTTGGTGTCCACCCTGCCCACTTACTAGGCCTACCCAACGCAAAAGACCGTTTGCAAATCGGCCGCTTCACGCGCGAACCCCATCCGATCCAAATTACTGCGTTTCGCGCACTGCGTTTCCAAAGGTCTCGACTCACTGATCATTCAGCTAAGAGACTTCGAAATTCCAAAGTTTGAATTGCGCGCGCTACAGTAACCCGAACGTTCAAACTGAAAACGGCTATTACTCACTCGTCCTACGTCGTAGAGCGGCGTGCGATAGGTCAACTGAAAGGTCTCGACGTGCGCTTTTGCTTGGCATAAGAAAGTTTCTTAATTACGCAAACACGCAACACGAAAAGCGACATTCTCGCGTTTTCAACGCAAAAATTGCTCTAACTCGCTCAGCGTGCGTCGTACGGAGACGATCTTGGATTGGTTGGATAGCTTTCGACTAACTGATCATTTGTTCTTCTATTGGTTGAAACTCAAAAGTTTGAATTTCGGGAGCTACAGTAACCCAAAGGTTTAAAACGCAAAACTTATCTAACTCGCTCGTCTTCCGTCATAAAGAGACGATCTTGAGTTCATTGAATAGGTTTCGGCACACTGATAATTCCGTTAAGAGAAGTCGAAATTCAAAAGTTTGAATTGCGCGCGCTACAGTAACCCGAAGGTCCAAAACGCAAAACGGCTGTAACACGCTCGTCTTACGTCGTAGAGCGGCGTGCGATAGGTCAACTAAAAGGTCTCGACGTGCTCTTTCAATTGGCGTAAAAATTTTGTTAATTACGCAAACACGCACCACGAAAAGCGACATTCTTGCGTTTTTAGCATAGAAATCGCTCTAACTCGCTCAGCGTGCGTCGTAGAGAGACGGTCTTGAGTTGCTGGATAGCTCTTGACTCACTGATCATTTGTTCTTCTATTGGTCGAAACTCATAAGTTTGAATATCGCGATCTACAGTAACCCAAAGGTTCAAACAGCAAATCGGCCCTAACTCGCTCGTCTTACGTTGTAGAGCGGCATTCGTTCGACCGTTTGAAAGCTTACGTTGAGGCAGTTGTTGAACACTCGTTCGTAAAGAAATACCTTTGTTTTTTAAACCCTTGTCTTACGAACAACTTTGTCTGCTAAAAAAATTAATCCCGGGCGATTCCAATGTTGCCTTGCAACAACCGCTCAGAAATGCGTGTGTCTTGCTCAAAAAATTAATCCCGGGCGATCCCAATGTTGCCCTGCAAGAACCCCTCAGAAAGGAGCGTGTCAAAAGTAGCGCATGAATAGTGGACTCCGGGCGGGCGCGCGTCATATCGGAAAGGCTTCGAAATACTTTACAAAAGTATCCACTCTTTTACTCTTCCACTTTAAAACACTCACAAACCACTCTGTATTAATAAAACAAAAAATTTTTTAAAACAGATTTTTTGGTAATGTTTTGGCAAAATTTTTAGGTCATTTGACCCCCCTTCAAGGTCCTCAAACCTCCTTCCCCCCCCCCCCCCCTGAGGGGTCCTACCTATACCCCCCCCCCCCCACCTCCCCGACCCCCCCCCCCCTCCGACCCCCCCCCCCCCCCTCCCCGGTTGGCGGCTACACGTACATATGTTGGCGGCCACGTAGGCGGGTCTCACGCGTCCAACTGCTCCAGGTCTTCATCACACAGGTTGCTCCGCTGGATCATCCCTGTCGGCTTCGGCATGCGTTCGCTTGAATGTCCAGCGTTGCTCCAGTCTGCAGGTAGAGGGTGAATTCGACCAGATTCGACTTCACCAAATTGGGACGTTCGGCCGTGATCGTGTTGAGAGACAGCATCTCGGTTTCTGCGGCCCGCAGCCGGCGACGTTGAGCCACACTAGAGCGAATGAAGCTTCACTGACCACAGTCGAAGAAACACCTGGCTTCAGTGGTGAGTTCCGGTCGCTCATGATTGGCGATTGTGGTTTTAGGTGTGAGCAGGAAGGCGTCGCTTTGCGGGAAGCGACTCGCGTAGCCAACTGACAGCTCTTGATCCAGTGGCTGCCCTGTTGGGTCACTCTGCGGTGCCGGTAGAGCTTTCTCCACGACTCTTCAGGCGCCACTGCGGTCACTTGAACGGGTCGCGGATTTCCACTGGATTTGGGTCCTGCAGGAGCCTCCAGCTTGCTTTGCAGGGGGTGGCCATGACTGGAGCTGTAAGGTCCGGTCCGGTCCGGTCCGGGTGGTCCGGACGGTCCGCACAAAATTTGGTCCCGGTCCAGTCCGCGGACCGTGCAAATTTGTCCGGGCAGAATATAAAAATTTTCAAAGACGAAGAAACGTCCCCGCTACGTCCAAAATTGGCATGTCTTTTCACAGTTCCTCCTCACAATTGACAGAATTTTCGCCTGCGGCGCTTGAAGTGGTGCAAAATATTGCCTCGGAATCTAGCACTTATTCAAAATTTCAAATTCAGAATTTAGTTTGCCCTCGTGGCGCACAAGAAGGCAAGATTTTGCCTGTGACATTTAGAATTTCCAGCTGTCTTGCCTATGCACAAATAATTTGAAAGAATCTGGTCCAGGTTGGGCTTCAATGGTCCACACAAAGGTCACGGTGACTCTGTTCGCGCAGTTCGTTAACTGTGGGCAGTGTTCGCAGCAAACGATTATAAGTTGTCTATCTGTAATTTGAATCTTCCTATAAGCACTATAAAAGCACCAATTCCTCGTCCTCTAACATTAGAGCTTGAGATAGTGTAAGTGCTACTTTGATGATTGGTATAGCCGAGAAATCTGGTCCGGGTGGTCCGGTCCGGTCCGGGCGGAGCGTGAATTGGTCCGGTCCGGTGCGGTCCGGGTTTCCCGGACCGCAAGATCGGTCCGTCTTACATCTCTAGCCATGACCCTGCCCCTTGAAGTCAAGGCCACAAGGCCACAGCATGCAGGGTGAAGTTGTCTTGTCGCTGGCCGATTGACCTGGACCCTTTCCCTTGGGGATTTCACAGTAACTTTAGCTCGCTGAGTAGCGTTCCGCGAAAAAGCGTTCCTCCAGCGTTCCCCAGACTGGCCGCCAAAAAGTTTGGCTGCCAGAACAAGCTCCGGTATTAAAAAGTTGAGTTTGTATTCTGAGTGACATTGCAAAGAGTGGCGTTCTTTCTGCAGAGAGTGCGAGAGTTCATCGCCCGCATGCTCCGCTTCATGAGCCGCCGCTTCGCAAGAGGGTATTGCATAGCAATATTGATTTCGCCCGCGATTTGGCTTTTAGAGCAAGAACATCCTTCTTTCAAGCAGCGCTTTTAAAAAAGTGACAAAAATTTGCAAAGTTTTCGCGAACAATTGACAGAGCACAAAAGAGCGCACTACGAGCAATCAAACCGTGTCGCACTTCTGTCTATGTAGCAAAGAGCAATCTTAGCGTAAAAATCCCGAGAATGGCGTTTTCCGCGGTGCGTGTTTGCGTAGTTGAATAAACTTTTGTAGCCGCATGAAAGAACACGTCGAGAGCTTTCACCTCACGTGCCGATTGCCGCTCTACGCCACAACACGAGCGAGTTAGAGCCGGTTTGCGTATTTGAACCTTCGGGTTACTGTAACTCGCGTCATTCAAATTTTTGAGTTTTGATCGATGGGAGAACAAATGATCAGTGAGTCGAGAGCTATCTAAAAAGCTCGAGATCGTCTCTCTACGACGCAACTTGAGCGAGTTAGAGCGATTTTAGCGTCAAAATGAGGAGAATGGCGTTTCCGCGGTGCGTGTTTGCGTAATTGAAACAACTTTTGCAGCCGCATGAAAGAGCACGTCGAGAGCTTTCACCTGACGTGCCGATTGCCGCTCTACGACGTAAGACGAGCTAGGTAGAGCCGTTTTGCGTTTAGACCTTCGGGTTACTGTAGCGCGCGCAATTCAAACTTTTGAATGTCGATTTCTTGAGGCACATTACCAGTGGGTCGAGATCTATCCATAGAGCCCGAGATCGTCTCTCTACGACTTTCCAACGCCGAGATCTGAGAGCGTGACGGACGCACGGACGCACGGACGCACGCACGCACGCACGCACGCACGCCGAGCTCTCGTAGGGTGTCGCCCGCCTGAGGGCGGGCGAAAAAAAAGCGTTCCTCACTTTGGCAGCCAAACGTGCAGACAAGCACATTTTGACGGCCCAAATGGCGCCGATTTTGGCCGCCAAACGCCGGGGAACGCTTTTTTTGGCAGCTAAACTTTTTGGCAGCCAAAGCGCCTCGGAACGCTTTTTCAAAAGCGTTCCCAAAACGTCGTCTTGTGGCGGAACACTACTCAGCGAGTTAGTTTCAGTTATTAGGGCCCAGAATTCACAGGTACATAAGTCCACAAAATGGTGCTTGCGTGGGGGCTGCATCTTATTTTCGCGAGTTACCCACTTCTTCGAAGCATTGCAGTAAAAACCGAACAAAATATCGATTCTGCAGTGGCACGGTTTCACAATTTTACAAGACACACCGAATATTAGTAGAATTCTTCATAAATAACTGAAACAAAACTGGGTGTTTCAGTTTCAGTTGTGGCGCCCCAGCCAATTTCAATGCAGTTAACTGAATGTAATGCAACTGAAACTAAAGTCCATTCAAGAAAGGCGTGCACTGGGTGGTTTTTCGAGTCTGCAGACTTTGTGCTTTGGTAAACCCAAATTATTTATACATCGTTGGATACCCCTGTCGGAGTGTGTTGGCGCGGTGCGTGTTTAGCCATAATCACGCAACACGCACTGGGTTGAGGCGCACATGAAAAATTCGAGGTTTTGCACAGAGTGGGCGATTTTGACAATTCTTACACCAGTTGTTCCACAAGGTGTCCTCATATCATATTTCAAATTTCAGCGAAATCGGTTGGCTGCAGCGTTAGTTATGGCCTGTCGCGTGCACCCTACGTTGGCCCAAAATGGCCAAAATCGCCGAAATCGGCCAAAAAGGGTACACTTTTTTAATAACCCAAGAAAGAAATGGTGAAATTTCTTTAAACTTTCTACGTGTGAACTAGGATCAATTGTCTACACAATGGAACAAACCCCATCTAATTCGGTCGCGACACTCTCGAATACGACTCGATCAAATCGACTTTTGGCCAAAACGCCGCTTATCGCCTGGATTGCAGATCGAGGCCGTCCAGCAAGTCGAAAAGCGTCGTTTCGGCCAAAAATAGGGTCTCTTTGATTGAGTCGTATTCGAGAGTGTCGCAACCGAATTAGACGGGGTTTGTGCCGTTGCGTAGACAATTGATCATAGTTTACACATAGAAAGTTTAAAACCAGGCAAGTCGTCCGGGGGACGCAGTATACTCCACAAATTTGAACTCCTACGCACGGTGACTCCTCTGCTGTTGTGGCCTCCTGACACTCCCAATCGGAAAACTAATGCCGAATTCGTGATCTACATCCCAGAATACCCCAGAATCAACATACAACACCCCTAACTTCCTATGGACTCGCAGAAACGAAATTATGCAGTTGGGGTACGGTAGCATGCGATTTCGTCATAGGTACGTTCAAACATTATCTAAACGATAAACGAATGCCAAATTCGTAATCAGCGCCCCCGAAACCCCGAAATCGAGTATAATATTGCAAAAGTCGACCGGACACCCACAATTCAAACGGACGCGGCAGGGATACTGTAGCTTCGAAAATTTTTCCAAAACGCTTTTCTAGACCAGATTTAGACGTAGAATCGTTTGAAACTACTTTTGGAACGATTCGGCGACGGATTCGAGCGCTCTAGGCGCCGAAACGCGAAAATCGCAAATTTCGACCCCGGAGTCGAAAAAGTCGCAGTGTAAGAAAGTTTTTTGTGTTTCGCCCGATTTTCTCCGTTCATGGCTCATTCGATAGAGGACATCTGGGAAGGAGCACCAAGAGTGGTCTCGCCGCTCTAGCTGCTACCTAGCTCGCACAGCAGCCAGTCAAAGTTGACCCGGGGCCGAAATTCGCGAATTTTTCAAATTTGGCGCCAAAATGGGTCCCGCAGCGATCCAATTCTTTTTTTGCCAACTCGGCACTATCGAGTACTACAACATATCAAAAGATAGTATATACCATTATATGCAACTTTTTCGAGTTCTACCCTGTGTAACCCATTTTTCAGTACTTTGAAAATTTAAATTTTTGAATTTCCCGCCAACGGGGTCCCGGAGCGTGACCCCGTTTGGTGTCCACCCTGCCCACTTACTAGGCCTACCCAACGCAAAAGACCGTTTGCAAATCGGCCGCTTCACGCGCGAACCCCATCCGATCCAAATTACTGCGTTTCGCGCACAATCGCTATATACTCCACACTTTTTTGTGGAGTATAAAAATTTCACCATTGCTCTCTTGAGTTATTAAACAAGTTGTTTTAAAAAAGTTGAGTTGTTTTATTAATACAGAGTGGTTTGTGAGTATTTTAAAGTGGAAGAGTAAAAGAGTGGATACTTTTGTAAAGTATTTCGAAGCCTTTCCGATATGACGCGCGCCCGCCCGGAGTCTACTATTCATGCGCTACTTCTGACACGCTCCTTTCTGAGGGGTTCTTGCAGGGCAACATTGGGATCGCCCGGGATTAATTTTTTGAGCAAGGCACACGCATTTCTGAGCGGTTGTTGCAAGGCAACATTGGGATCGCCTGGGATTAATTTTTTTAGCAGGCAAAGTTGTTCGTAAGACAAGGGTTTAAAAAAACAAAAGTATTTCTTTAGGAATGACCGTTCAACAACTGCCTCAACGTAAGCTTTCAAACGGTCGAACGAATGCCGCTCTACAACGTAAGACGAGCGAGTTAACGCCGATTTGCTGTTTGAACCTTTGAGTTACTGTAGCTCGCCAAATTCAAACTTTCGAATTTCGACTTCTCTTAACGGAATGATCAGTGTGCCGAAACCTATTCAACAAACTCAAGATCGTCTCTCTACAACGGAAGACGAGCGAGTTTTAGAAGTTTCGCGTTTTAAACATTTGGGTTACTGTAGCTCCCGAAATTCAAAATTTTGAGTTTCGACCAATAGAAGAACAAATGATCAGTGAGTCGAGAGCTACCCAACCAACCCAAGATCGTCTCCCTACGACGCACGCTGAGCGAGTTAGAGCGATTTCTATGCTACAAATGCGAGAATGTCGCTTTTCGTGTTGCGTGTTTGCGTAATTAAGAAAACTTTTAATGCCGAACGAAAGAGCACGTCGAGACCTTTTAGTTGACCTATCGCACACCGCTCTACGACGTAAGACGAGCGTGTTAGAGCCGTTTTGCGCTTTGGACCCTCGCATTACTGTAGCGCGCGCAATTCAAACTTTTGAATTTCGAGTTGTCTTAACGGAATTATCAGTGTGCCAAAATCTATTCAACGAACTCAAGATCGTCTCTCTATGGCGGAAGACGAGCGAGTTAGATAAGTTTCGCGTTTTAAACCTTTGGGTTACTGTAGCTCCCGAAATTCAAACTTTTGAGTTTTGACCAATAGAAGAACAAATGATCAGTGAGTCGGGAGCTATCCAACCAACCCAAGATCGTCTCCCTACGACGCACGCTGAGCGAGTTAGAGCGATTTCTGCCTTAAAAACGCAAGAATGTCGCTTTTCGTGTTGCGTGTTTGCGTAATTAACAAAAGTTTTAATGCCAAACGAAAGCGCACGTCGAGACCTTTTAGTTGACCTATCGCGCGCCGCTCTACGACGTAAGACGAGCGAGTTAGAGCCGTTTTCAGTTTTGACCTTCGGGTTACTGTAGCGCGCGTAATTCAAACTTTTGAATTTCGAAACCTCTTAGCGCAATTCTCAGTGAGTCGAGACCTATCCATAAAGCCCAAGATCGCCTTCCTACGACTTACCAACTCCGAGATATGAGAGCGTTCCGCACGAACGAACGCACAGACGCACGGACGATAAGCTCTCGTAGGGGTTCGCCCGGCTGAGGCCGGGCGAAAAAAGTGTACCCTTTTTGGCCGATTTCGGCGATTTTGGCCATTTTGGGCCAACGTAGGGTGCACGCGGCAGGCCATAGCTAACGCTGCAGCCAACCGATTTCACTGAAATTTGAAATATGACATGAGGACACCTTGTGGAACGCCTGGTGTAAAAATTATCAAAATCGTCCACCCTGTGCAAAACCTCGAATTTTTCATGTGCCCCTCAACCCAGTGCGTGCTGCGTGATTACAGCTAAACACGCACCGCGATAACACACTCCGACAGGGGTATCCAACGATGTATAAATCATTGGGGTTTTCCAAAGCATAAAGTCTGCAGACTCAAAAAACCCCCAGTGCACGCCTTTCTTGAATCGACTATGGTACATTTCATGTAAAAGTGCCTAAAGGCAGAAAGATGAATATGTTCCAGGTGTGAAGCATGTAAAAGCAAGAGTATTTATACGATATTCCACTGGTGTAGCAAATGCGGCGCGAAGCGCCGCCCACCAATTTGTAAGAGAAATATTAGTAAGTACCGGCATTAATTGAGGGAAAGTATTTTCGACTAAAATTATCCACACAAAACTGCGCAAAGGTCACAACGACACGCTAAGATGTGCCGAATATGTTGCCGCGTGTCGTTGTGACCTTTGCGCAGTTTTGTGTGGATAATTTTAGTCGAAAATACTTTCCCTCAATTAATGCCGGTACTTACTAATATTTCTCTACAATTGGTGGGCGGCGCTTCGCGCCGCATTTGCTACACCAGTGGAATATCGTATAAATACTCTTGCTTTTACATGCTTCACACCTGGAACATATTCATCTTTCTGCCTTTAGGCACTTTTACATGAAATACTCTTACTTTTTTATTGGCGGAGCCAGTCAACCAATCAACTTAAACGAGTAGTCCACTTTGAGACATGAATGTTTAGGCACTCGAACGAGTGGAAACCCTTTTAGTAACGTACGAGGCGAGTATGACAATTTTTGGCACGTTTCCAGGGGTTCCTAAACGAGCGAGAACACTTTGAGGCGCGCACAAAACGAGTATGTAGGTAGGACAATTTTGGGGCACGAGCGGAAGCACTTTGAGCACGCAAAAGACGAGTAGGACATTTTGGACAGTAGCACGTATGCAGCGGCTCCTGAAACTCTGCCAAGAAGCTTCAGAAGTGACAGGGGTAAGAGGTATGGAGGGACATGGGTAACGAGATTGTATGAGGTCCAAAAACTCTGGCCCCATGGTTTGTGTGTAGTGCGCTATTGGATTCTCTTCTTCAGGGAGGTTGTGCGTTGACAGATGGAGTCTGAGGACCCTCATGTAAATTCTTCTCGTTAGGGCAATTTATTTGAGCCCCAACACGACTAGGTTCGGATAAGGCAACACTGAGTAGTGGCCAGACCACGTTTGCGTGGCTCCGCGTGGACATGGTGCGTGGTACGGGGTCGGCGATGGCGCCATTGGATTCCCCTCGTCGAGACGATTTCAACGAACCCCAACAACGCCATGTTCCGAGCAGCCAATCAAAAGTTACAAATTTGTGGCACCTTTTTGCAAAAATAGCGCTCTTGGTACCTTTTTGCGGGTCGCGGATGGCACCAGTGTAATTTTCTCGGTGAGACGGTTCAAACGAACCCCTACAACGCTATGTTTGGATGAGCCAATAAAAAGTTGATTTTTGAGGCACCTTTTTGCAAAAATAGCGCTCATGGTAAATTTGGGGGCGTCGGCATTGGTGCCATTGAAATTTTCTCGTCGAGACGCTTCAAACGAACCCCTACTTGATATGGTTTTGATGTGTTTTGAATTTGTTAACAATTTGTCAGTATGCTGAAACTCCCCTTCGCAGACGACACTTTTGCCCCCAGGGCATGTGTGGTAGGTCGGAGGGGGTCGGCGTGGTCACCGTTGAATTCTACGCGTCAAGGCGGTTCTGCCGATGCCAAATTGAATTAAGGTTAACTGACTAATTAACTAAATAACTAAAGGCTTCATCTCTACAGCGTATGCCTGTAGACGATCACGTTGACATCGTGGTCCGTTGACGAGGAAGGGGCACTGGTATGTCACTCTTAGAGGTCACTGGTAGGTCACTGGCAGCTTGGACTTTATTGATTGTGGTTGGGCTTATAAGAGACACTCGCACAAAACGAGTAGGACAATTTTGGGGGACGTATGCAGGGGCTCCTGAACGAGCACGGGAACACCTTGAGGCACGCACAAAACGAGTAGGACAATTTTGGGGCACGTATGCAGGGGCTCCTGTACGAGCGGGGGAACACCTTGAGGCACACACAAAACGAGTAGGACAATCTTGGGGGACGTATGCAGGGGCTCCTGAACGAGTTGGGGGAACACTCTGAGGCACGCATAAAACGAGAACAAATTTGGGGCACGTAATGCAGTGGCTCCTGAACGGGCGGGGGGGGGGGGGCGCTGAACTGCTGCACTGTACGCGCACAACCGTGGGTGGCGAAAACAATAGAAGGCGACGCGACGAGATGCTGATAGACGTTAGAGCGTGATCTGGAGGAGAAGAAGAAGGAGAAGAAGAAGACGACGAAGAATTCACCCCCCACCGTTGGGACAAGAAACGCGCCGCGATCCTTTTTGCGCCTGTAACTTTCGCTACACTTAACCGATTTTAACCAAATTTGGAATTTAATCTATTTGTGATAAAGTCCTTTAGTGTGCAAAATTTCAACCAATTCCGTCTAGCACAGCCCGAGAAATATATATCGTGACGATAGGAAAAGGCGCGCGCGGCCTGGATGGAACATATTATGGTCTGGCGCTGCCGCGCCAGCCATGATGTTTCTATTGGCCACAACGATGCCAAGAATCAGCCGGTTTCATGCTGTCACTGGATGTCTCCTCTACAACGTTACATACGTAGTATGTAGCTGCGGAGTGGTGTATGCGTCCCTCTGACGAGTTGCCTGGTTCACCTTGTGGTTGTGGTTGTCACTGTACGTTTGGAACAATTTTGAGGCAAATCACACTCTAGTCTAGAGAACACGCATACATATGCGGAACAAAACGCCGAGACCAACAAGCACATCTCAATGCCTCGAAACGACTCATCACAGCCAGCCACAACAAAACAGGCAAAGATCAATGAACAAACGTAAATACGGCTATACAACAAACGTCTACTATTATCAATGCCTTGCGAGTAATTTTTCGGCGAAGTTCGGCTGACACATCGAGTTGTTCAGCCAATACAGACTGATGTCCTTCACAATGCGAGTAGGCAAGGGTCCCTCCCGAGAAACCAGATCGCACAAATCGCAGTAGCCGCTGAATTTGCGGTAGCCTTCGGGCGGCCCGCCGACCAAATCGCTGAAACTCGGCTCCACGTGATAGGACTTCCAGAAGTCGAAGTAGGACGCGTATGCGGTGGAATTGTCGGCCAAATAGCGAAGGTAGGAGGCCAGCTCTTTGGGCGATGAGAACTGGTCGACCGCAATGTAGGAGTGGGGAGGCATGACGGGCCTGAGATTCAAAGACGCTTTGACAATGTCTTTTGAGTTCACGACAAAGTCGTGTACAAACAAACCTGTAGATGGCGTCGCTGAGCACAACGGGCACCATGTAGTTGCGCACGGCTCGATGGAACTTCTCTGTGACGTAGCCTGGACAGATGGTGTTCTCAAAGGCGAGGTAGAACTTGTAGTCTTTTTGCAAGGCGATGTCGCAAGAGCCGTTCCTGGGGCAGTGCAGGGAGCCGCAGTTGCCATACACGTCCACCGGAATGTGCTTCTTCAATTCATTGACATAAGCCTCGCGCTTGCTGTCGGTGCCGCACTTTGAGGCCATCCAAGCAACCACCTTGGACTTCCCCTGAAGCTTGCCTTGCAGAGAGGCGAAGTCGACATCCGCCGACGAACTGAGAGAGAAAACGTCAGCGATTGTGCATGTAATGCATGTACTTTGTAGTACAATGAAAAGGTCTCGCGTCAATTCGACGATGCAAGTGTAAATGTACCGTACAGCGCCGATTACTATACCCTGATATACTATTCAGAAAAAAGGGTGTTGCCAGACAGAAATGCGATCCAAATACACTGTAGATACCCAGGTATACAAATTGGCACTTTCAGTTCTTCTCAGAGGCTTCCATTGTATTCTCACATTTTGAAAGGGGGTTCTAATCGTTGTATTATAGTTCAAATTTTGAATGTGTGCGACCCACTCCACTGATTGAAAATGCACAATATCAACAAAATCCTGCAAAAGCCGTGTCTTTAGCACACATTTCAGCACGTCAAGCAGGTTATTGCACAGAAATTTGTCATGACTAAAAATAATTTTGCGACCCCATATAAAGTATACCCCGGGTATACTTTTTGGCACTAAGTGCCAATTAGTATACCCAGGGTATACTATTTGGGGTGGGGGCATACTATTTGGCACTGTACGGTACCTAGGTATGTAGGTGCTTAGCGCAAATTCGTCGGCGTACGCAATGCTCTCGGGTCAGGCAATCATCGCACAACCTAACCAGCATAACAAACAACCTAACCACCAGCAGCACCACCACCAGGGCCTGCATTTATTGTTGCACCAGCTCCCATGCCCATGAAAGTTATAGATCATCAAGAACCGACAACTGTGTCTAGAGTTGGCGTTTGCAGACACACAAACGGACAGAGTTTTGCCGCTTAGTATAAAAGACTCTCCTGCCAGCACGGTAGGTACCTACAGTAGCGAAAACTGTGAAGGGTGCATTACCCATTCAAGAAGCGGATGTAAGGCCAAGGCAAGTCCGAGTCACGTCTGTAGGTCATGGTAATGTTGAAGAAGGCAAGATCCACCTTTTCACGATTGAAATTGTGGCCCAAATCATTCCCAGGAGGGGTCTCAAGCGACATAAATGCGTAGTACCTGAAAGCATTTCGGTGAACCTAACACAATTGCAGTTGTGACTGAAGAATCAGCCTTTTCAAAAGCGATGCCAGCCAGCTAATACAGAGTGTTCACAATTTCAGCTTACACTGACAGTCTGAGATCACATGCGAAGATGTTCGGGAGAGTGGTCCGTCAAACCTGTCTTTCCTATCCTCGTCATGAGGAAGACTTTTCCAGTCAAGATCCATCAAGTGAAAGAACACAGCTCTGGCCTCCGCCAGCCTGTCTCGATCCCAGGTATACTCGCAGTTCAGGTGAGGGCAAAGCCATTTCTGGCCAAGGATCCAATAGTCGTTTATGGCCATTCCAAAGAACGTCGTCCAATCCAAAATCACTGTCGATCGCCGTCTACGGATGGCACCACCCAGACCAGGCCCATCAATCGCAGCCGCTCCATTGGCTGCAACAGAAGAGAAGACGTGGGGTCTACAGGTTTTAGAAGCTGATTCCATTCAAAACAGCCAATCTGCTGTTATTAGAGAATTCGTTGCTGCGAGCGGCAGTGGCATAATCAACGAATTCAAAAATTATTACTGAATTTTCCGACGCCGCACACTATCTTTGCGATGTACAGGGTGTCCCACGGTGGGTTTGGCAACTTTGTTTGTTTACTGCCTGAGATTGGGTTGACCGATCGATCTGAAATTTTAGATATTTGGAACACTCGGGTTAACTGAGATGTATGCCAAGTGAGAGATTTGTTGAGTGCAGCATGCGGAATTGACGGAGCCGCAAACTGAAAGTCCCGATTTCGCGGAAGGCTAACCCTGGAATGATCGTCGCTTGCGCTGTGATGAACATTTTGTGAAGCGGTAAACGGCATTAGAAAGGCAAGAAAACAGCCTTTCAGGTCATACAAGAACGGACTCCGTAACTTGCACGACGCGCGAGATACAGGCAACCAAAGTTGGCCGTATTAACCTGCTGGTCTCGTGGACCGCCCTCTGGTGGATGTTACGCTCAGAGCCACCTCCGTGGCACAATGCGGCCAACTATGGTCGCCTGTATCTCGCGCGTCGTGCAAGTTATAGAGTCCGTTCTTTTACGATCTGAAAGGCTGTTATCTTGTCTTTCTAATGCCACTTACCGCTTCACAAAATATTCATCACAGCGCAAGCGACGATCATTCGAGGGTTAGCCTCTCACGAAAATCGGGACTTTCAGTTTGCGGCCCCGTCAATTTCGCTTGCTGCACTCAACACATCTCACTTGGCATACATCTAAGTTAACCCTAGTGGTCCATATATCTAAAATTTCAGATCGATCGGTAAACCCAATCTCAGGCAATAAACAAACTAAATTGCCAAACCCATCGTGGGACACCCTGTACGTATACTGATGGTAAACCAGGCATAAACCAACCAACCACCGAATGGGCTCCAGTGTTCCGCACGTTCGAACAGATCATCGCCATATTCGTTTCTCGCCGCCGCAGCGGGGTTGTGCATGGTCACGACCCACTGGCCGTCGAAGAGCGCCTGCAAGTTGATTAAGTGACTATATACCACCCCCGCCCCCCCCCCCCCCCCCCCCACCCACCAACCACGCACGCACGCACGCACGCACGCACGCACGCACGCACGCACGCACGCACGCACGCACGCCGCCCGCCCGCCCGCCCGCCCGCCCGCGCGCGCGCGCGCGCGCGCACGCACGCACGCACGCCCGCCCGCTCGCCCGCCCGCCCGCACGCACGCACGCACGCGCGCGCGCGCGCGCGCCGGAACGCGCAGGAACGGACGCGTACGCGCAAATAAGCTTGGCAGGGCCCAGTTATAAACAAGTGATACGTGACACTCCTTGAGTGTCAGATAGGCACTCCGCGTGATTGTTTTAGCAGACGGAGGCACAGAAACGCGTCGGAGCAGGCTGTACTGACGACGATGAGCGCAGGCTGTACTGACCGCTGACTGTCTATAGCCACTCACAATGTAGAATGCCAGCGGCGCCCCAATTGTACAGGCGTGCCTTATCTACGCTACACAGCGGGGGCTTCCCCGCTGGGATGGACGGCGTCGGTGACTCTAGGGCTACAGTACGATGCTCCTATAACTCGGTTTGATTGCGCGTGCGTAGACGCCTTTCTCAGCGCGTCTTATATGGACGGTGTACTGTAGGCGCAGCAAAATCAATGGCGGACGGTATTTTCGGAATTTCGCGAAATTTTACAGAGCCTGAGTATTCGGCCAAAATCAGGCAAAATACACCGCAAATCGCCAAACAAACGACGGATTCGCGTTCTGTGGCGTCAGAAAGCCCAGATACAAGTCACACAACTGTCAACACAATTTTGAAAATTCGATCACGGGACTCAATTTTCGGCCAGCCGGTTGCCGAAATCACGGTAAAGGCGTCCCAAATCGCAAAACAAACACCGGATTCGTGTTCACCGTCGTCGAAAATCCCCGAAGCAAGTGAAAACTCAATTTCGAAAATTTGACCCCGGGATTCAAAAATTCGGCGCGGCCGGGATACCATACCTCAAAATGGTCAAGACACTTCGTCTAGGCCAACTTTTGACGCGGAACACGATGCAATGGTCAATTTGCCGCTAAAGGCACGCTTTCCGGCCCAAAAATCCATTCAAAGTCGAAAATCCCAATTTTCCGCTCGGGACCCGGGACATTTGGCACCGCAGATCTCCCGAACGACAAGACCGATCTCGGCGGTTTTGATCTCGAATGAAAGGTAATATGAGTGTCCAGGTCAGAAATTAAATTGGCGAGGATCCACCGTCGCAAACTCGAGTTACGATTTTTTTAAATGTCGGAAAAAAAATTAAAATTTTGAAATTTCTACAGTACTCCCGCGTCGGGCCACCTAGAGAGCCCGCGTTTGAGATTAATGGTAGAGGACCCAAAGGCCTACAACATATCCAAAAATCACCAAATTCGAGCCACTTTTGCGAAAGTTGTGGGGTGATCTTCTTTTTTTATTTAGTAAAAATTTGAATTTTTGAATTTTCGCAAAATTCTTCCACCGTCGAAATTTTTTCACCCCCCGAGCACGCTGCGCGTCGTCATAAGCTATCTTTTAAAAAAATTTGGCCCCCTAGGTGCTTCGTAGCGAGCGCCAGGCCTGTTGGTGTTAACTGTGGGCTTTACCGCTCCTATAGCACTCCTTCGCTTTTCAAGCGGCGGAGTGCCAAAGACGTCTGGGGCTCATACACGTCTGGGTAGGAAATGTTTGCACAAATCGACCGCCAAATTCGTCACCATGTAGCAAGCCGCGCTCTGTCGGGCGATAGGTTTCATGCATTCACTGACTAGAAATTGGACGAACATTGTAGTTTTGAGCTCACCCTCGTCGGCTCGGCAATATGAAGCTTGTTCTTGCGTTCATATCCCATTTCAGTAGAGCCAACGAGGTCAATGAACCCGTTCTTCGAGCTGAGAGTGAAAGAGAGCACTATGACGTCGCCGGACTTTCTCCAAGCAGGACTTCGGCGATCCTGCAAGTTGTAGCCGTGCTTGCCGAATTCGGGAATCAGCTCCCGAAGAATAGATGCGTTCTCCGCTGGGAAACTGAAGGCGGCGCCTCTTTCAGACTGCAGACCGCCGTAATGCTGAAAGCAGCGCACTGGCAATGTGACGTATTCAATTGCGAATGCACACAAAATTGGAGGTTTGAAAATTGGGTTGAACATCTTTTCCTAGGTGCCAAGTGATAGCAGGTGTTTGATGAACAAACAAAGAGAGGAAGCCAACCGAAAGTCATTGTCACACTATCAACGACTGCCGCAAAACTGCTCGTGCATCTACAGACGCGTGTCACAAGCACCGACCTTGACCATTCCAATGGTGGTGGTGCCTCGAATGGCCTCCACCACGACCCCGTGTTCCTCGAGTAGTGCGAGGGCAAACTTGATCATGTCCGCAGCCTCCTGCAGGCAGCAGACAGGCAGCGTCTGATCCGCCCTTCGACAGTTGGTCTTGGTCTCTTCGCAGCTGTACTGGTAGATCTGGCCATTGGGGAGAATGATCTTGTTCAACTGGTGCTTGGTCATCAGAGGCAGCCACGCCTCCCTCTTGATGAGGTGGAGCTCGTTCACAGCGGTGTAGCTCATGACGTCCGGACACACCAGGCTCTTGAACCTGAAAGAGAAATGTAATCTTGAAAGAGAAACAAGCTTAGAGTAAAAACTGGGTACCCGATGATGGTTGATTGGCATTGCATAGTGTGTTGTGCATTTGAGGAGTATATTCAATAGTGCGCCAGAATAGAAAGTTGAGCATTTCTTCGGGGAGTTTCGCCGCAGTTACCTCGAGTTTTCAAAGGTGGTTTGTGCCATTCTTGGGCAATCGTTGCCTATAAGATTCGTATTGGTGGGTACTGATCCATAAATGGATCAGGAATGTTCGCCGCAGGTTCACTTTGGAATGAAGAGGGTCGAAATGGGACGACGCCCTTTTCTTTTGGGTCACACATGCGGGCGGTTACGACACCGTTGCTGTAAATTGCAGAACCGCACAGTAATTGCCGCGTTTCATGTTCGATCGAATAGGTGGCAAAACATGCGTTGCACGACACATACATGGAAAAATATTGCTTAGTTATAGCCATCTGAAAATGCCGGAATCTGCCATATTTTACAAAACCTTTGAAAATACCCCTAATCTCTAAATATTTGAAAATATATTGAATTCTAAATAATGAAAATATTTGAAAATATAATGTAGATTGCAGAACCGCACAATGAACAGACTTACCGCGTTTCGTTTTCGATTGAATAGGTGGCAAAACCATACGTTGGCAGACACATCCATAAAAAAATATTACGTACTAAGTTTTAGCCATTTGAAATTGCCGAAATCTGCCATATTTTAAAAAAACCTTGAAAATATCCCTAATTCCGTAAATTCTAAAATCTGAAACTGCTTCATAAATCATAACTACTTGACATACTACGCCCGATACATCCAGGCAAAGATATTTTTGAATTTTAAGTTGTTTGATACTGCCGAAATTTGGTAATTTTGAGAAAAACCTTGAAAATATCCTTAAATTCGTTAATTATAAAATACAGAACTATTTGCTAAATTGTTGGCAGACTATGCCCGACACAACCATGCAAAGACATTCTAAAATTTAAGCTATTTGAAATTGTCGAAATTTGAGAATTTGAGCAATACCTTTAAAAATTTACCTAATTTCGCTAATCATAGAATCTGAAACTATTTGTGAAATGCTTAGCAGACTATGCTCCA
>JASAMZ010004614.1:0-11029 GCA_030248115.1 Linhomoeus sp. GSCO2_2 | reverse complement strand
CCGACTAACTTTTTCGCCACTCACTTTCGTGCCTCATTTCTCATCCGATTTGGACGGGGTTTTTTTTAATCGATAGCTCTCGAGGGATAGTAGGTGTGGACGGACCTTCATTTTTTTCGCGTAGTGGGAAAATTTTGAGAAAAATTCAGAAAATTTGAAAATTTACTTCTTGAGAGGGTGTTCACCCAGCTAGAATTTCTGGAACAGTGGTACGATTTTGATGCCCTTTGGATATGTTATAGCCCTCTACGAGAGCTTTTGCGGAAAAAAAATCCCGAGCCAATCGGCCGACGCGTTCTCGGGTTACGGTAGCCGAAAGTGGTTTTTTGACAAAAATTTGCCTTTAAAAAATCCTCATCTAAATCGGGGGTTGTTGGATCGGGCCAGATATCTCCAAATCGGCAGGATTAACATGTTCTCTTTCGTTTAAGACCAAAATCTCTGAAATCCGCCGAGGAAATCTTGAGTTCTGCATTTTGGCAACCGGTCTCCGTCGGGGGTCGAAAATTCCAATTTTTGACTTTCGGCCTTTTCATCGCCCGACTGCGATGATTTATGGCCAAATGGACTGCAACACGCGATTCCCCGTCGAAAACGATCCGGAATCGATTTTCAAAAATATTTTTCCGCTACCGTACCCCGGCCGCGTCCAAAATTCGAATTTCCACCCGGGTGGTCAAAGTTAATGTTGGAGTCGATCCCGGTGGTTTCGAGGTCGCTGATGCCGAATCTGGCGTTATTTTTGGCGTTTTGGATCAAGATTGGCGAGTTTTGGTCGAAAATCGACCTACCGTAGCCCTACGTCGACGAAACTGAAAGTGTGGTAATTGTACGGTTGAAGTGTCGATTCTAGGGTATTTCGCGGCGAGGAACGCAAATTCACTATGGGTTTCTCCATTTTGTGTCGATTTTGCCATCAAACAGCCACTTTCCTAATGCCGAAATTCAAATTAGAATGCAACTTTTACTGTACTCTCCTCAAACTATTTGCAACTTAAACTTGCGCGCGCAATCAAACTTCTGAATTGAAGGACAATGCAGTGGGGAAAGGCGGCGTGGTAAAGTGAGCATTTGCGCATGAACTGTCAATCCTTCCCGTCCAAAATGGCAAGGCGAGTTTGCGATTTGCGCAGCCCCGAATCTTAGCTGCCGGCTACTGGTTGATTCGAAGCGAAATGGCGCATTTTTGGACTCAATTCGGCCTGGTCTACAGGATTTCGGTGGAGTTCTGCTGCGCGCCGGTAGGTGGAGGGAATACGCGTACTCTGAAACTCGCGCGCGGGCGGAATTCGTGGAGAACCTTTGGGCGGAAATCGGCCTTATTTCTCATGATAAGTGAGTGGCGGTCTGCTTTCTCCCGTTCGGGTCGGAGTGCTTCACTGCAGGCTCTCCTGCACGTTTCCCTTGTTAGTCACTGCCGTAATATTTGTAGTTTATGCGAACGTGGTACGCTTCAAAAGAAGCGTTCAAATCTTCAATTACTGTATATTGTAGTTTTGAATTGGGTCTATATGCACAGATGTTGGTTCTACGATCGAGATCCACTGTAGGCGTGTAGACTCTAGATAATCTGGCTGGAGGCTAGCGAAAAATGGCGCCTTTAGAGTCTTCGAAAACGAACTTGGAGTCACCTGCGTACGCGTTGAGCGCCAACCACGACCGAACCTTGGCGGTTGTTGCTGGAGCGAAGCGTAAGTATTGGGATATTGGTCTAGGTGTGCAACCAATACATATGACACTTGCAACTTTTCAGTCCTGAAAGTATTCAGTATTGGCCAAGGCGACCTCTGGCAAGAGAAGCACAATCTGCGGATTGGAAAGCATCCAAACTTGAGATTCTCCGCTTTGGACGTCGCCTGGAGCGCTATCGAAGGTGGCTCGAAAACAGGGTAGTTGTTCCATGTTTGTTGTAGGGTGTAACTCGCTTGTCTGCAGACCATCTCATTGCGACGGCCGCTACAAACGGCAACGTGGTAGTGTGGAATCTAAACCGGCCCTTCAAGAATAAGCAAGGTGCCCGTTGTCTGCCTGCCTGAATATTCGCATTGGGACGAAGAGAAGCAATGAGCAGTTGGCTTCTTTTTCGTGGACAGACGCGGCGTTCTCCTTCCACCGTCGGGCCGTCAACAAGGTGGCCTTCCATCCTCACGAGGGCCAGTTGCTGGTCGGCGCCTCGCAGGACGGAACCGTCAAGCTGTTCGACCTCCGCTGGCTAGACTGCTGCACCGCCAGCTTCGAAATGTTGGTTGCGCTACCTACGTTCTGTTACCACATTGCTATATTACATATCTCATTTCGCGCGATTTTGAGAATGATTCTATGGAGTATCAGATTCTTGGCTGTTTCAGAGAAGGCTGCTCTGAGGGCGTGCGCGATGTGCAGTTCAGCCCCTTGGAGCAGAACACCTTCGCGACCGCCGACGACGGAGGCAACGTCCGCTGCTGGGACGTTCGCAACTCCGACAGACCTCTGCGCCAGTTCGCTGCGCACACGGGTCGGCTGAACGAATTGTTTTGGAAGGAGTATGACGTAGAAACTGGAGAGTTTCTACGCTGCATTCGCTGCTGTTGCAGGCCCCGTGTTCTGCCTCGACTACCATCCCGTCACCAAAGCATGGTTCGCCACAGGGGGCCGGGACAAGATTATCAAGGTGGTCCCAGTTTCAAGACTATTTTCACTGTACAACGATTGTGATTGACTGCAGGTGTGGAACTGCAACAAGGAGAAGCCGACCTGCGAGTTCGTGGTGCAGACGACGGCGTCTCTGAGCTGCCTGCGGTGGCGTCCTCAGCGCGAGTGGCAGCTGGCCAGCTGCTCCTCCATGTTCGACTTCTCCATCAACGTCTGGGACATTCGCCGACCATTCATACCATTCGCCGCCTTCGAGGAGCACACCGACGTGCCCACCGGTGCGCTCGGTCGGCGCCAGTACAGTAGTTATAAAGCAGACCTTGTGCTGCAGGAGCCGTAACAAACTTTGTTGGCAATTCATTTCTGACCTCTGCATGTTGCAAATATGAATACCGTAAAACCTCCAATAAGCGACCTAGCCACTTATTATTTCAACCACCCCTCTAGGGAGTCGCTTATTGTTCAATGCATGTCTGAGTCGTCACATCAGCTTGCAACTTTGCAATTTCGTGCATTGAAGCCTTTATGATTGGGTGTTTCACTGTTTTGATTTGGCCAACAAAACCTGAGAATAGGAGCATAATCAATGACGAGCATGGCTTCACGCTCACTATTCCAGTTTGGTGTGCTATAATTGGAGGAACAGTGACTTATCAAGGAATGTCGGAAAGACTGACAGATTTTGGCAGAAAATGGGGTGGCTTATTGGACGGAGGTCGCTTATTATTTCAAACTTTCCTCTAGGGGGATTGCTTATTGGGGTGGAGTCGCTTATTGGAGGTTTACGGTAATTTATTTACCGCATCGCTCATATGAAGGACCTTTCCATTCCTTAAATCAAGGCGATATGTCGGAAATTTAGATTTTGTTGATTTTTTCGCTCGGCCTCAGCCGAGCGAACCCTATCAAGAGCTCGGCGTGCGTGCGTGCGTACGTTCGTACGTATGTTCGTACGTACGTGCGTCACGCTCGCTTCGGGCTTAATAACTCGCTCGTCTGACGTCGTAGGATGGAGTTTGAGACGTCGACGGGTAGCCTGCTGACTCCTCTCGCCATCTGAGTGTTCAAAACTGGAATAAGTTTTCAAATTCGCGCGCTACAGTATCCCAAAGTGGGGTCCATTTTAAGACAAAAGTTGACCGAAGCTAGTCAAATCGCATATCAAAGTGAAGCGCTCGAGCTCCTGAGCACGAATCCGACAACAAAAAGTTTCAAAAGTTTAAACAGAGAGCTACAGTAACCAAAACGCGTCGAAAACTGGAAACGACACGCTTGCTTCGGGCTTAATAACTCGCTTGTCTGACGTCGCTGGGTTGAGTTCGACACATCGACGGGTAGCCCTCGGACTACTCTCGCCATCTGAGTGTTCAAAACTGAAATAAGTTTTCAAACTCGCGCGCTACAGTATCCCAAAGTGAGGTCCATTTGAAGACAAAAGTTGACCGAAGCTAGTCAAATCGCATATCAAAGTGAAGCGCTCGAGCTCCTGAGCACGAATCCGACAACAAAAAGTTTTAAAAGTTTAAACAGAGAGCTACAGTAACCAAAACGCGTCGAAAACTGGAAACGACACGCTTGCTTCGGGCTTAAGAACTCGCTTGTCTGACGTCGCTGGGTTGAGTTCGACACATCGACGGGTAGCACTCGGACTACTCTCGCGAACTGTGACGTCAAAATAATAACAAGTTTTAAAAATTGCGCGCTACAGTATCCCGAAGTAATGTCCGCGAAAAGTCAAAACTTCATCGAACCTAGTTGAATCGCATATCAAAATGAAGCGCTCGACCTCCTGAGCAAGAATCCGACAACAAAAAGTTTCAAAAGGTCAATGAGAGGGCTACAGTAACCAAAACGCGATGAAAACTTCAGATTTTGGTTTGTTATATCTTGGCACTCGTGCGTTGCAGAGCGGCGGTCTTGACATCGCTGAAGAGGTCACTGCAAGCCAACATCAAATCATGCTCACAATTAACCTGTAGTTTTGCGTTAGATTCCAGTGTCTTTTTTTAAATTTAGTCTGAAAAGATGATTTTCTTGGTGTAAAGAATTAAACCCGAGCGATACCAATGTTGCGTAGCAAGACCACTCCAAAAAGTGTAGTCGCGAGGAGAGTCAAAGACGCTGCACGAAACCGGAAAGGGCCTTGCTACAATCTCAGTAAAAATTCAAAGCTCAAAACCACTCCGCTTTTTAAAAGAGACTTGTTGTGCCATGTTTGGCTGGCTCCTAAACTTTTGAAAATGTACCTGTAATAGAATTCTGATTGTGAGGACATCGTATGCCCCTAGACCGCGGAGGAAATAACCAAGTCCTCACCCTTGCTTCTTTTCACTGCCCTTTCTGTTTTGTCGAGCGGTTGGCATGTCTCCATTGGCAGGCATTTGTTGGGGAGAGGGCAAGGACGACTTCCTGTCCTGCGGCAAGGACAGTTGGCTGATGCAGCACCTCTTCCAGGACGCCATCAGGCCGGCGGACTTCGCCACGCCCGTCTGCCTCGACCTCGGCCCTTCCGGCGACGTCGCCTGCGCTGGTCGGTTGCCATCGTTGATTGCGCTCGTGAGATAGTGGAAGCTTTGTCCTTGCTTTCAGCCAGCACGAAACTGGAGAAGCAGCAGTCGGGCGACGTCACTTCGGCGACCCCTCACACCATTCCCATCAACTTCGGCCGCTCTGCACATTTGGGAAGCGCCGGGCGCGGCACTGATTCGTTTGGGTGTCCCATCGAAAGCTCCCTCCGTCTCCACAATCGGAGTGAAGGCGACAACGTGGGCACTTCTTGGCTGTCGCTTTAGTGTTGTTCTGCTATTGGTCTTCATTGCTGTCTTCCAACTCCAGCTTATGTCCATGTCCTGGTTCGTGGAATCGGCTCGGGACTACAGGCTGGGTAACGACACTTTCACGTCACTGTGCGAGCACAACGCGACCGTCGCGCGACGTCTTGGAAGGCTGCAGGTTCCGTCACTTCACTGCGCCATGCGGGCTGGTGTGCGTAGCTAGCTCGAAGTGACTTTTACTGTTCGTTGCAGGTGGCAGAGACGTGGCTGATTCTGTGCACCCTCTACGACGACGCCTACTTCAACCTCAGTGTCTCGCCTGGTGTCAACTCCGCGTTTGCTGCCCAAGAGAGCGCGGATGGTGAGCTGGTGGCTCCTTTGGATCATCGTTTTGACGAATTTCGGCGAAATTCACTAGAGATGGCTTTACATAGTAAATTTTAGAGATGTAAAAAAAAATTTTTTTTCAAACCCAAATTTTTTTTTCAAAAAAAAAATTTTTTTTTCAAAAAAATTTTTTATTTTAAAAGTACTAGGTCTGTGTACCAAAGCCTACCATAGGGTGCTACAGTGTTGTACGATATGCAAGCAAGGTACTCTCAGCCTGTACATTGCACGGCAGGGTGGTTTAGATGGTGTACAGCGATATTTTAACCAAAACTGACAACAAAATGTGACAACCGTCTTCACTTCTGACACTCTGAGCTGCCCGCAGGATGAAACTGGTGCATTTTTGGTCTTCATGATGTAATTCTGCGCCTAATAATGAACTGTCATGGTTCAAGTTAGCTAAATTATGGAAGATTTTGCTACCAACATGGTGACTTCTACCCACAATCCAGAACAAAAGTTTTTTTCCAATTGAAAAAAAAGTCGGCCGACTTTTTTTTTTAATAAAAAAACTTTTTTTTTTCAAAAAAAAAATTCGGAAAAAAAAACTTTACATCTCTAGTAAATTTCAAACAATATTGCGGCCATTTCCCCTCACTGGTTCTACTCGCCTACCGTAATACTGTCGGAACTAGAAGGGTATAGGAAGGGTGACGCCAGTGACGAGAATGGCCACTTTATCTATCTATCACGCTTCAAAAGTATTTCTGTTACAGAAGTCGGCGGTCAACGGGTCTCGCTCGGTCCCCGTTCGCAGGCGCCTTCTGGAGTTGGCCTTTCGACGACAGCAGCTGGTGGTTCGGGAGTCCGTTTCGCTTTGGGCGGCGGTCAGCAGAGTGCGGTCGCCGCTGCTACGGAAGCGGAGAAGGAGGGCGCTTCTCTCCGTCTGGAGAGTCGGCAGAACTCTACCGGCCTCACGGGCAGGGTGACCAGCGGCGACTTCTTCTTCGGGGAGACCGAAGTGATGCTGACCACGACGGAGATCCTCGACAAGATCATCCTGTACGCCCCCGCATCCATCATCCCTGCTTCTGGCGTTCGTTGTATGGGCGCATCGTTGCAGGGGCGACTACGGCTGGAACAAATACGACGTGGCCTTGGAGGGCTCCGAGTCGATTCGCGGAGTGGTAGGCCGCGGAAGCGGCGCTTCTCCGTCGGCGCCGGCAGAGGAAGCTGCCACCGGCCGATTGTTGCCGGCGGCGCTGTTGCAGCAGCCGGCCGTGCCCTTCAGCTTGGGCGGTCCCGCGTCGCCGCTGCTGCCCAACTCGACAACGGCGGCGACGACGCCCCCTTCGGTGGACAGCACGGCGGACGAACTGACTTCCTCCCCGCTCTACCGGCAGCCGCCTCTGTTCGACTTCAGCTCCGTGCGCCCGGAAGCCGTGCGGGCGCCCAAGTGGGACCCTTCTGAGATCGTTCGCGCCATGCTGGAGGAGTACGCCGAAACGGCGAGTGGCGATTCTGTCACTGCGTCCACCCATAACGAAAACGGCATCTGATGATTTACAAATGGCACGACTCTTTAGGGCGACGTGCAGTCGGCCGTCAGCATGATGCTGGTTCTGGGCAAGAAGCGAGTGGCCAACTTGGGTATCGCCGAATCAGTCCTCATGGGCTGGTACAGCGGATATTTGGGTATATGTCTTCGGCGAAGTCGTTGTCCATCTACCCTTGCATGGCTCTCGTCCGTCTGGCAGAGCTGTTGGATCGCTACGAACTGTACGTGGCGGCGGCGCGAGTGATCAAGCTGTGTCCTCTGGCGGCCATCGCTTCCCTTAGCCAGGACAGCAGCTGCTGGCGACTTCTCTGCGATCGTTGCGACAACGAGCTGCTCGGGCGTCCGCCCTGGCTCTGCGAGGCCTGCGCCGCCCTCACTTCCGTCTGCGTCGTTTGGTGAGAGAAATGGACGCTTTCGAAGTTTGGTTTCTTCCTGGACCAAGCCGACGCAGTACAGTTACCGTAATCCAAACGCGAAGCGAATTGGGCCTTTGTGCCTTATCTGTCTTGTCTTCGCAGCTCGGAGTCGGTGCGGGGCGTGTGGTACTGGTGTCAAGGGTGCGGTCACGGCGGCCATCCGGCCCACTTGAACGACTGGTTTAGTGCCAACGAAGAGTGCCCCGCCGGCTGCGGCCACCTTTGCTTGTTCGATCTCTGATGCATTGGAGATACCTGGTGTGTACATAGATTGATTGCGATTCCACAGGAGGGAACGGTGCTATGAACTAATTGTTTCGAGGTTGGAATTCTATTGACCAAAGCTCGGAGAGGCAAGTGGTGGAACGCTTGGTGAATAATAATGCGCTATCGAACCGGTGAACAGCGACTGATCATGCACGCCACGCAGTGTATGTAAACGGTCGGCGAGAGACGTCGAGGCGAGGAGGTGACAGACAAACAACGGAACGGCAAACGAGAACTCGGTGGGGTTAGCAAGTGGGCGAAGGCCGCGCGACGACACGCCAATGAGCAGCACAGGACGCCAACTCATGCCTAGATAGAGACTCGACCCCGCGGACCGTCGCGCGACACTAATCATCAATGCGCCATGAGTGCTTATTCAATGCGCCAATGTTCACAAAATGCAGCAGTGCTTGCGCCAGCCCCGACGTCGGCTCGACTTCTTCTTGTCGGCACCGCCTCCCTCTGCTGAGCCGCCGCCCGCCGCCTCCGCTGCTTCCTTCTTGCGCCGGCTGATCTCGCGCATCAAATCGTAGAAGATCTGCAATGTTGTTGGTCCTATCACAGTAGTGGTGGCAAATCGGTGAGAACTGCGTTCTACCGTAACACATGCAAATACGGCGCTTAGCCGAGCTAGAGGGCGAACCTTGTCGACGTTGACGCGCGTCTTGGCGCTGGTCTCGACGTAGTCGACGCCCCACTGCTCCGCCTTGCTCTTGGCGTCCTCCCGACTCACCACCCTCTCCTCGTCCAAATCGCACTTGTTCCCAACCAACACTATCGGAACCGAGGAACTCGAGCTCTTGACGCGCAGAATTTGCTCCCTGAATAGAAGCGCGCAATGCGCATTGCACCACTCACCACACGAGTTAGCTACGACGAGAAGAAAGAGATGCGCCTACGCGCCTAAACTCGTGCGTCGCAGCCAAAGACTCGTCGTCCGTGATGGAGAAGACGCAGATGAAACCCTCGCCGCTGCGGTAGTAGTTGTCCCTGCAGTGGAAGAACAAGTGGTCTCGGTTGACCTTGGCGCTAGTGACTACCGTACGGTACTCCCGTACGCTATCACGAATATCTAACAGTTTCCCGTCCCGTTGAGTGGACTTACCGAACGGCCGAGTAGTCTTCCTGGCCGGCGGTGTCTAGAATGTCGATGGAGCACTCCTGGCCGTCCAGCGTGACCTTCTTGCGATAGGAGTCGGCCTTCGTCGGCTCGTACTCTTCCACGAACTGAGAACGAGGACGCGAACAGTAACCAACAACTGCGCATCGGCGGGAGGACAACGCATGCATGCACATACAGGCAGAGAAGGAAGGCTGCGTCTCTGCCTTCCATTATCTCAGCCAAGAAGAAGCCAAGCGACCAACCTCGTCGTACATGAACTGGAGGGTCAAGGCCGATTTGCCCACGCCGCCGCTGCCCACCATGATCACCTTGTGCACGGGGCCGGCCGCTGACGCCTCTTTGGCCGCCGTCGGCGCCATCCGTGGAAGATAAGATGGCTCTGCTTCTGGTCTCGTTTGCAAGAGAGTCAAGGAACCACGAAGTCAGTCAAACGCAACTAAAAGGAAGCTATCTAGGTACTATTGGTCTTCTACGATGTACTAACGGCGTGTGACTAAGAACAGTCCACCGCCGACTTCGTCGATGATTCAGTCAGTCATATCCCGCACCTAAACAGCTTATGTACACCCACAGTCTACGAATTGAACAAAACACCTCGATCACGTCACGTCGGAGATTACGGTAGTGTTTGATGCGCGAAATACTTGCTTGTATTGTGGGCAAAGTACACCACGCTGTCGCGGAAAACAGCTTGCATGCGACTATGCGAGTGGCAGTGCAAAGCAAACCCCAGGTCGGATTGTGAAATCCTGAGGAAACGAAGACATTCGTCGCAGCAGTGCAGTGCAGAAATTGGTACCTAAATTTGCCTCATAAGCACAATTTTGCTTTGGCTAGTACTCGCTTGCGCGTTATCTTGGTGTATTTTGTATTGTACATCGTTCTGCTCCTGTTGGTGTGAGGCTCACGCTTGTCAACAATCGAATACGCTGTCCGTCCAACCTTTAGCGGATTTCAAAATCGGCTGATCTTCCTGCTACGAAACCCGACGTAAATCGTTTGCAGTTCGTTGAAATCCGATTAGTCTAGCTCTGCACTTTGTTTTGGTGACTTCAGCTTCTCTGCTTGAGCCAATTCCCTCAACTCTGACAGGAACGATGGCAGCAGGCGATAACATCCCAACTTTCAAGGTAATATCTTTCGTTCCGTATGTAGCATCTAGGAAAGTGAAATGAAAGGAGAATCCAGAATATCAACAGAACGAGATTTGACCGCGTAGTTGTTTCCTTTTGGTTTGCAGCTTGTCCTCGTTGGCGACGGCGGCACGGGGAAGACGACCTTTGTGAAGCGCCATTTGACCGGGGAGTTCGAGAAGAAATACGTCGGTGCGTCTGGATGAATTGATTTTCGCTAGCACCATAATATCCCCCCCCCCCAATCTCGCCCCTCCCCCAAACTCAACAATGCCACCCCCCCCCAACATACTTGTGATTGGTCGTCGGGGGGGGGGGGGGGGGGGGGTTGGATTTAGACCGAAACGAGATTTGGGGGGAGGGGGTGGGGTAACAAGAACATGAATCGCGTTCTTGGAACTCTCCAAAAATAGCCAAAAATGCTAAAATAATTGCCCAAAAGTTGCCGAACACGCAAATTTTACCAATGTGGTTCAAAACTGGTCAGGGTAGCGCCGCAGGCGAAAATATTGGGTCGATCTTAAGAAATTTGCTGATTTAGCGGGAGATCTGGAATCTCGGCTTGGGTGTGTGTGTGTGTGTGTGTGTGTGTGTGGGGGGGGGGGGGTTAATAAGAATTTAATTATTGTTGGCCGTGGCTAGGGGGGGGGGGGGGGGGGGTGAAAAACACCCCCCCAACCCCAGCAAAGCTTATTCTGGGCAACGGCGGGGCGAAATACGGTTTGTTTATTTTATAATGGCTGGAATTTTGTGCGGGTAGTAAGTACAGTGCATATAGGATTGACTCCCCGTGTTGA
>JASAMZ010004610.1:0-12351 GCA_030248115.1 Linhomoeus sp. GSCO2_2 | reverse complement strand
ACGTATTGCTCATTTGTTTATCGTTTGGATAATGTTTGAACGTACCTATGACGAAATCGCATGCTACCGTACCCCAACTGCAGAATTTCGTTTCTACGAGTCCACAGGAAGTTAGGGGTGTTGTATGTTGATTCTGGGGTATTCTGGGATGTAGATCACGAATTCGGCATTAGTTTTCCGATTGGGAGTGTCAGGAGGCCACAACAGCAGAGGAGTCACCGTGCGTAGGAGTTCAAATTTGTGGAGTATACTGCGTCCCCCGGACGACTTGCCTGGTTAACTGCCTGAGCAGCGTTCCAAACAAGGGAAACGTGCAGGAGAACCTGCAGTGAAGCACTCCGACCAGAACGGGAGAAAGCAGACCGCCACTCACTTATCATGAGAAATAAGGCCGATTTCCGCCCGAAGATTCTCCACAATTTCCGCCGGCGCGCGAGTTTCAGAGTACGCATATTCCCTCCACTTACAAGGACCGGCGCGCAGCAGAACTCCACCGAAATCCTGTAGACCAGGCCGAATAGAGTCCAAAATGCGCCATTTCGCTTCGATTCCAACAGTAGCCGGCAGCTAAGATTCGGGGCTGCGCCAATCGCCGACTCGCCTTACCATTTTGGACGGGAAGAATTGACAATTCATGCGCAAATGCTCACTTTACCACGCCGTCTTTCCGCACTGCATTTCCTTCAATCCAGAAGTTTGAATGGGCGCGCAACTTTAAGTTACAACACAGTTTGAGGAGAGTACGGTAAAAGTTGCATTCAAATTTAAATTTCGGCATTAGGAAAGTGGCTGTTTGAAGGCAAAATCGACACAATATGGAGAAACCAATAGCGAATTCGCGTTCCTCGCCGCGAAATGCTACCCTAGAATCGACACTTCAACCGTACAATTACCACACTTTCAGTTTCGTCGAATACGATAGGGCTACGATAGGTCGATTTTCGACCAAAACTCGCCAATCTTGATCCAAAACGCCAAAATAACGCCAGATTCGGCATCAGCGACCTCGAAAGCACCGGGATCGACTCCAACATTGATTTTGACCACCCGGGTGGAAATTCGAATTTTGGACGCGGCCGGGGTACGGTAGCCGGAAAAATATTTTTGAAAATCGATTCCGGATCAGTTTTCGACGGGGAATCGCGTGGTGCAGTCCATTTGACCATAAATAATCGCAATCGGGCGCTAAAACGGCCGAAAGTCAAAAATCGGCATTTTCGACCCCCGACGGAGACCCGTTGGCACAGCAGAACTCAAGATTTCCGCGGCGGATTTCAGAGATTTTGGTCTTAAACGAAAGAGAACATGTTAATCTTGCCGATTTGAGATATCTGGCCCGATCCAACAACTCCCTGATTTACTAGGATTTTTGGAAGGCAAATTTTTGTCAAAAAACCACTTTCGGCTACCGTAACCCGAGAACGCGTCGACCTAGAGGGTCGGAATTTTTTGTCCCCTCTTCGTCTCGTCGAGGACTACAACATATCCAAAGGGCATCAAAATCGGCCCATTATTCCAGAAAGTAGCAGCTGCTGAACACCCTCCCAGTAAGTAAAAATTCAAATTTTTGAATTTTTCTCAAAATTTTTCCACCACGCGAAAAAAATGAAGGTCCGTCCACACCTACTATCCCTCGAGAGCTATCGATTAAAAAAAACCCCCGTCCAAATCGGATGAGAAATGAGGCACGAAAGTGAGTGGCGAAAAAGTTAGTCGGTAGCAGCTCCACTATAGCACTCCGCCCCTTTTGGGGTCGGAGTGCTAAAAAATGCGTTCCCAGCTTTGGCAGCCAAAAATATTGGCAGCCAGAACCAGGCAAGTCGTCCGGGGGACGCAGTATACTCCACAAATTTGAACTCCTACGCATGGTGACTCCTCTCCTATTGTGGCCTCCTGACACTCCCAATCGCAAAAGTAATGCCGAATTCGTGATCTACACCACAGAATACCCCAGAATCGACATACAGCACCCCTAACTTCCTATGGACTCGTAAAACCAATCTGCACTTGGGGTACGGTAGCATGCAAATTCGTCATAGGTACGCTTAAACATTATCTAAACGCTAAACGAATGCCAAATTCGTAATCAGCGCCCCCGAAAACCCCGAAATCGAGTATAATATCGCGAAAGTCGACCCGACACCCAATATTCAAATGGACGCGGCCGGGTTACTGTAGCTCTGCAAATTTGCCAAAACACTTTTCGGGACCAGATTTCAACGTAGAATCGTTTGAAGCCACTTTTGAACCGATTCGGCAACGCATTCGAGCGCTACAGACGCTGAAACGCGAAAAGCGCAATTTTTGACCCCGGAGTCAAAAAAGTTCCACCAAGATAACTTTTTTGTGTCTCAACCGATTTTCTCCGTTCATGGCTCATTCGATAGAGGACATCTGGGAAGGAGCACCAAAAGCGGTCTCGCGGTTCTAGCTGCTACCTATCGCGCACAGCAAACCGTCAAAGTTGGAAATAAGCGAAAAATCGCGAATTTTTCAAATTTGGCGCCAAAATGGGTCCCGCAGCGATCCAATTCTTTTTTTCCGTGTTCGGCACTATCGAGTACTACAACATATCAAAAGATAGTATATACCATTATATGCAACTTTTTCGAGTTCTACCTTGCCTAATGCATTTTTCAGTACTTTGAAAATTTAAATTTTTGAATTTCCCGCCAACGGGGTCCCGCAGCGTGACCCCGTTTGGTGTCCACCCTGCCCACTTACTAGGCCTACCCAACGCAAAAGACCGTTTGGAAATCGGCCGCTTCACGCGCGAACGCCGTTGACTCAAACTTTCTGCGTTTCGCGCACAAACGCTATATACTCCACACTTTTTTGTGGAGTATAAAAAAAGCGTTCCTTTTTTTTGGCAGACAAAATTCCCGACACGCCCTTTTTTGGCAGCCAGTATTTCGCCGATTTTGGCGCTAAAATCGGAAAAATTCTGTCTACCAATATCCGAGGGGTGGTTATTAGCAGCCAAAATGTTCCGCCGCCGGGCCCCCATGCCGGAAATATTAGCAGCCAAAATCGACCAGTACTAGACAATTTTGGCTGCTAAAATTTTCCGCGGCCGGCCGCCCCGTGAGCGGGATTTGGCTACCAAAGTAGAATCGCGAAGTTTGGCAGACAAAATTATCTGCGTCCGGCCGGCCCCGCGGAAGGAAGTTTGGCTACCTAAATTGGAGCGGACCTTGCTGGCCGCCAAAATGTGCGCTCGCTCTACGGTCGCCATCACTGCTAACGTAAACATCGTTCGCCCATTCTGCTTGCGAATTGCTTGGGTGTGAAAATACTTTTGTCTGTCACAACTTGCAACTGCACACTTCTCTGAAATATGGTAACCTTGATTTGTCTAACAAGCTCCAAAGAACCACAATGTGGGCCCTGCCTGCGAGTACCACCTCTGCTCAGTCAACTGCTACCTGATTTTCCACTTTGATCCCAGCATGGTGCCGGGCAAGCTCACCAATCCGAATGCGCTCAGGTGGGCTCAATTCGTCCACAGTATCAACTGATCTTTGATTTTTGTGATTTCTAGTGCGCCTTCGTGCCGTTGCATCCGCGTCTGTGATTTGCCTGAGCCAGTGACGGGACGCCATTTGAAGCGACTCATATTTTGCCAGCAAGCAAAGCAAGCAAATGTTCGACTTGCCCTACACACTGCGAACAGCACAAAAGTATCCGCAATTGATCACAACTTGATCATAGATTAGGAAATGTTCTGTCAGGATAGGGGAACAGCTGCACTCGCAGTAGCGGGAAACGCATTGTGTCAGCTAAGATCGTCTTGTAGCGTTTTGGCTGCCAGAATTGTTAGCGGGCGGGCCGACCGCCCGCCGTAGCGGAAAAACCAATTTTGGTAGCTAAAATCCTCCACCGCGCTTTCGCAGCCAAACTAGTGACCAATTTTGTCAGCCAGAAGAGCAACCAGCCCGACGGCCCGGCGCCAGCTGGCAACAAATTTTGGCAGCTAATATTCACCGCCAGAATATTGGCTGCCAAAAGTGAGGCCGATTTTGGCAGCCAAAGCGAAGATTTTGGCTGCCAGTATTTTTCCGATTTTGGCTGCTAATATCCTCCACCTCGCGGCGCGGCGGGTCCGGTCCAGTTTTGGCAGCCAACCGGCTCTCGGCGCCGGCGAGAAATTCTGGCTGCTAATCTGGCTGGCAGCCAAAGCTCGTTGGAACGCTTTTGGAAAAGCGTTCCAAAAACGTCGTCTCATGGTGGAACACTGCTCAAGGAGTTATAAGAGACTTGTTGCTGGGAATTGCCGCAAGGGCATTGAGTCACATACGCGCACCAGGAGGACAGTTAGAGAGTGATGTACTTCGGCCAATCGTCTGGTTTTCGAGAACGCTCTTCTGGTGGTGTGAATTTGCATCCCGCTATCGCTTCATTCATGTTCCAAGCGCTCTTCTGGTGGTGTGAATTTGCATCCCGCCAACGCTTCACTCATGTTCCAAGCCAATTCCCGTCAACGTGGCCCACAACCAATGGCACCCACGCGCAGAGTTTCTCGACGGCCGTGAAGGTGCCGTCGCCCTGTCCCTCGATGATCTGGGCGATGGCCCTGTCGACGGCGTCCGTCCCGCTGTCCATGGGCAGGCCGGCCCTCTGCTGCAGCGCCATCGACTCGCAGCGCTCCAACTGGGCTCGACCGCAGCTCGGTAACTGGCCTGTGAATTGGCGCAGCTATTTATCGACATATCGTAAATACTCTGATAAACTGCATACCGCTTATTCATGACATTTGCGCGACACGCTCTTGGCAGACATGAAGAGAAAAGATTGTTGGAGGATGTATGGTAGATTCAGTACGATATCGCGGTCGCATTTGTACCGGAGTTTTCCGCTTAAGCGCCCCCTCCCTTCGCCAACTACACGGCCATGAAGATTGGACAAGGAGGGGGCGCTTAAGCGGAAGAATCCGGTAGTCACTTCAACGACGTATACGTACTGTACAATGCGACCGAAGCTTCAATGAAACCATTTATGTACAGTAGGTGAAATACTGGGTGAGCCACCCAAAACCCACCCTCTTTGTTCTCCCCCTTAATCGCCGTCTGTCTGTGACTCCGTTTCCCCTAATCGTCCCGCCCGACCGGGCCCGAAGGCCGGCCCGACCTATGGGGCGCTACCCTTGGGCCGGCCCACAGATGTGCACAAACTGGTCCGCCACGCGAGAAAGCTTACTGTGGGCGAGAAAATTCAAATTTTTGAATTTCCGAGACGACCGTGGAGGGCGCTTGGAAAGGCGGGCGAAGCGGTTGGTATGTCAGCTATGTAGGGTAGGCAATGTGGAACTTTACACGCTCAGCCAAGCCGCGCGTAGGCATACTGTAAGCGAGAAAATTCAAATGTTTGAATTTCGCTATGGACAGTGGAGGCCGCATGGAAGGTGATGCATGGAAGGCAATATGACAGCATAATAGGTTAGCAAGTGTGCTACATACTTCATAGAGTTTAGTACGTTGCGGAAAGAATTTGCAAATGGTAACTTTCCATCAACAAAAGTTTCTTCCAAGTACGGGAATCGAACCAAGCAGATATTGTCACACAGTGAAGCGAATGAGCGGTTAGGCGGCGGCTGTCGAGCGAGGCGCGCAGCGCCAAGCGAGACGAAAAGCCTGGAGCGGGCGAGCGAAGCGAGCCCGCGCAGCGCTTTTCTCCGCGCGCGCCGAAGGCGCGCGCCCAGGCCGCTAGTCGGCTTATATCTTTTGCATGCAGATGCCGATTCGGCTCAAATTTTCAACTTTGGAGTACGTGGACCGACTTAGAGATGTGCCAAATTGCAGCTTCGAGGCTTGTTTATCTTTGGTAACACTCTTTGGAGAGCTTTCCGGCATTGCAGAAGCAAAATTCGACCCAAATTTTCAACCCATTCCGATTTCGCTTATTTTCAAATATGTTATAGAGCATGTCACCCTGAGTATACTAGTTCTTGTCTCACGTTGCTACGGCCTCCGTAGCGTAAGTTACAGAGTGTCAAAGTTGTCCCAATATTCCAGATTTGGCGTGGCGTCAAGACTAAAACTGCCGTAACTTTTGCTGCACTATACTCAGTCAGCTGAGATTTGGACATGTGGTAGAGAAGGACCGCCGCAGTAATCGTTGAAAGTTTAGCAGAACTCCTATGTCAAACGTGCATTGTTCAGTTCAGAACAGCGGTCGTTTCAAATAGCTGGGCTCATTGTATTGTTCGCGCTAGCTCTCTCGTCAATGCAGTAATAGTGCTGAAAACCAACACATCTTTAAGTCTGTTTATGCGCTACTGTTGCTGAAAATTTGAACCAAACCGGTCAACGTACTAAAGAGTTATAAGCCGACAAAGAGGGCGGGTTTTCGGCGGCTCGCCTTGTATGTATCTTCTGTAGAACAATTTCTGCAACAATTTCAGAATCTCATTCTCATGTAAGGGAAAGGCACCAGGTTAGCAAGTGCCTACATATGTACATCCCATTCAAACCTTGTGCCAGACCAATCCACAACAGCACAATGAACAGTTTGCCCTCCATAGCTGATTCTCCTTCTGAGCAACGCGAGTGAGTTCCGCTTCCGCCAAACAAGAACCTGGGATAATGGAGACTGCGGGGGGAAAAGGTGTGGAAGGGGCCTCTTCCAAAAGCAAAAACTGCCCGAAAGAATAGGCCCCGCGTAGAGCCGTCGGCAAACAGGGAGAATGCCGCCTGATCTGCCCTCCGTCTAACTGCGCTCCCCACATCAACCGTTCTCTGTACAAGCCTCCCTCCCTCTTGTCAACAGTGACTGCAAAGTCGCTCGGCTTATATTTGCATTTCGTTTCGATGGACAACCGACCGTCCCCGTAGACTCAGAGCTCTTTGTTGTATGGCTCGCCGGCTATACCCACTTCGTTCGTTGACAACCACTCGAGAGCAGAAACACTCCGCCCTGCTTCATTAGTCGCTGACGAAGTGGCACGCCAAATATGTACGACCAGTTCGGCAATGTAACGACAGCCCGTGCGCCATCAACAACATTCACATCAAAGAATTAAGATAGAATTAATCACAAGACGCAAATGTAAAACAAAACCAACATCACTGAAGTTTCCAAACAACAAAACATGCAAATAACAAAGCATGCAAACACAAAACAAGGTACGGTGGTCAGTATCAAGCAGAATATAATTAACAACCAAAATATACAATAAATTTGCGTGCAATGTAATGTATCGCAGCAGAAGCAGCAAGAGGAAATAAGTACAGCATTGTCTCAACTCCATCAAAGGAAATGGCCTAGCCGAAATGAATGCCGACTTCCCAGTACGGTAAGGCGATAGCAGTATCGCACAGTGACACACCTTAGTTTCTGTTTGGCTGGCTTCTTGCGATAACAGGCGGTCGTCAGTCTGTGTACTTCCTTGTCTAGATCAGATACAGATAACCGTAGGACGTTGCGAGTCATCTGACGCAATTGAACTCTGAGGTTAAACTGGATCATATTCATCATCAAGTTAAATTATATTCAGGTAAATTAAAGCAATAAGTTTTAAAAATTAAACCAAGGTAAATTAAATCAAATTAAATTAAGTCGAATTAATGTAACAAGTGAAAAATAAAGTGAAGCTAAACAAAATTAAAATAAACAAAATAAAATTACATTAAATTAAACAAAATAAAATTACATTAAATTAAACTAGATAAAATTAAATTAAATTAAATTAAATTAAAATTAAATTAAATTAAATTAAATTAAATTCGAATTAAATTAAATTAAATTAAATTAAATTAAATTAAATTAAATAAAATTGAATGAGATTCAATTAAATTAAATTAAATTAAATTACATTAATTAAATTAAATTAAATTAAATTAAATAAGACTAAATTAAATTAATTAGATTAAATTAAATTAAATTAAATTAAATTAAATTAAATTAAATTAAATTAAATATAAAAATAAATTAAATTAATTAATTTGATAAATTGAATGAAATTGTATAAAATTAAATTGTAATTCGAGCAGACTATAATTGATTTTATAACCGAATCGGATAAATCAGTTTCAATTAAAAACTGAACAACTTGAATTAAATTGTTTAAGTTAATTTGATTTTATTTAAGTTAAGTAAAGCAAATGTTACACTCCTCGACTCCAAATTGGACAATAATAGAATTTAATCAAAATACTGAATTAAGCACAATTACCTCAAATTAATCTAAGCAGACTTAAGTTGAATCAAGTAACATAGAAACTATTAACTACCTGCGTGTTTATCTAAATGCGGAGATGAAAGGGCCACCACAATATGTACATGTACGACGCGAACGGGGAGAGGCAAGACCTACAAACACGCACACAATATGCTCCGCAAAGTGGAGATGACCAGAGCAGATCAGATCCCCCTTCTGGCTGGCGCGATCTGGCGCGACGGGAGACGTGTAAACGGCGCACGAGTATCGATGAGCGCCGCAGGAATCGTCGCGCACACTCGGAGAAGGGAGGAGAGGGTAGTTATCGTCGCGAGTCAAGGTCGAGATCCGCGGTGCAAGCGGGGAGGCAGACGCAAGAGTTCCAGGAGCGAATTGTACCCCAAAAACAGCGCTTTTACGGCCACCCGGCCAGCTGCCAACTTTTACGACGACCTCCAGCGATCGTCTGTCAACACAATCACCGATGAGCTTTTGTTGCGAGAGGTCGAGTCGCGGCGGCGTCGGCGGCGGCGGCGCGAGCGCACGCGCATGTACGCACGCAGCACCTATCAAGAGAGAAAGAGGGAGAGAAGTCCCTGGAGAAGCGGCTGCCTGCGCGAGAGGAACCGGTCTCTTGGCGGGGCCGGGGAATCCAACAGACGATCGCCGGGGACGGGACCTGACGGCGCGCGCGACCATCGCCGATCTGTCATGCGACGCGCTTGCAACGGCCGCCCACCTGACAGACTTCGCTGGCGCAAACGCTCGTCAGCAGCGGTTGTTTGTCTGCTCTGCGGCCGACGGCGACGAAGTTTGTCGCGAGAAGAGGTAGCCAGTTATCTGCACCTTTCTATTCGCTCCGGGGGAGGGAGTCAAAACAAGCGCCAGCCAGACAGCAGTACCCGACTGTCAAGTCTGGCAGAAGTTTTGAAGCCAGACAAGGAAGAAGGAAGAAGAGGACGACGACGACGGAGGCTCCAAAACATGCAGTGATTGCATGTCGCCAATCCGGACGGAAATTTGACACGCACAGACACATAAACGACTCTGACTGACCCACATGGGAAATATGCAGAGGAACCTGGAACGAAGCCAGCGACGCCAATCGTCCAATCCGCATCTACATACGGATCACAGCGCAGGGTAGAGAGCCTAGAGTGTAGCGCACATTCGTCCATAGTAGGACCGCTTCTACACGGCGGAAAGTGAGGCGGGACCGCACCTCTGGTCCTCCTACCCCTATCCGCTCCCCGCTGCGCTGAGGCCGAACGGAAAACTCCTATGGGCCCAACAAACAGGCCGACCGTCCACTGCGCCTGCGCTCTGCCTATCCCTAAGCGGCGATTGCCCGGACGATTAACCCGGCCGTGCGCATTGTACCTTATGTGGTGGAGGCAAGGTTGGTCGGATGACAACGATAACTGCATATTTTGTGACGCCGCGATACCATTGCAGACGTACTGTGCTTTCTGAAAGCATGGCAACTTCAGAGCGGACGCCCGCAATTCGTAACCTTTCAGTTCAGCAGTTTACAACAACACGGGACGGCCAGGACGCAGAACAAATCTCCGAAGAGGATCGCAAGGATTCGGAGAGCCACAGACAACGAGAGATTGGGTGGAAATTGTTCTACTGGAGAAATTGCTCTACCAAGCGAGAGGGGAAGTTGTTCTACTTTTTGGGAAATTGTTCTACTCGGCTGTGAAGTTGTTCTACCCAAGTAAAAGATATTCCTTGAGGACAAATGTCAGCTAACAAGTGATGCTAAAGTCCATTCAAGAAAGGTGTGCACTGGGTGGTTTTTCGAGTCCGCTGATTTTGCGCTTTGGGAAACCCCAATGATTTATGCATGGTTGGATTACCCTATGGAGTGTGTTGGCGCGGTGCTTGTTTGGCCATAATCACGCAACACGCCGCGGTTTGAGGTGCACATGAAAAATTCGAGGTTTTGCTCAGAGTGGTCGATTCTGATAGTTTTTACACCAGTTGTTCCACAATGTGTCCTCATATCATATTTTAAATTTCAACAAAATCGGTTTACTGCGGCATTAGTTATGGCCTGCCGCGTGCACCCCTCTTTTGGCCAAAATGGTCAAAATCGCCGAAATCGGCCAAAAAGGGTACACTTTTTTATTAACTCAAGAGAGAAATGGTGAAATTTCTTTAAACTGTCTATGTGCGAACTAGGATCAATTGTCTACACAATGGAACAAACCCCACCTTATTCGGTACGCAACATCTCAAATACGACTCAATCAAATAGACTCTACTTCTAGCCAAAGTGACGCTTTTCAGCTGATCTCATATCAAGGCCGCCCAGCAGGCCGAAAACCGCCGTTTCGGCCAAACGTAGGGCCTTTTTGATTGAGTCGTATTCGACAGTGTCGCAACCGAATAAGGTGGGGTTTGTTCCATTGTGTAGACAACTGATCCTTAGTTAACACACAGACAGTTTAAAGAAATTTCGCCCTTTCTTTCTTGAGTTATCAAAAAAGTGTACCCCTTTTTGACCAATTCAGGCGATTTTGACCATTTTGGGCCAAAGTGGGGTGCACGCGGCAGGGCCGTGACCAATGCTGCAGTAAACCGATTTTGTTGAAATTTAAAATATGATATGAGGAGCACATTGTGGAACAACTGGTGTAAAAATTATCAGAATCGACCACTCTGAGCAAAACCTCGAATTTTTCATGTGCACTTCAAACCAAGTATGTGTTGCGTGATTATGGCCGAACAAGCACCGCGCCAAAACACTCCGACAGGGGTATCCGTGGATGGGTAAATCATTGGGGTTTGCCAAAGCGCAAAATCAGCGCACAATTCGAAATCCCACCAGTGCACACCTTTCTTGAATGGACTTTAGTACCACTCAAGCATCACCACTGCATTAACGTCCTGGTACACACGCGCTCACCGTCTCATCTGCCAACACCACAATACAGGATTCCAGCTCACCGATGCATTCGCACCAGTGTACGCGCCCAGACATCTCATCTTCCATTATGAACAATTTCTAGCACAAACTACCAACCACAACATTGTTTCACTGCTTGGTCACACTCCTACTTCTACATCCAAGTCACTTTGTGGTCCTGTTTGAGGATAAAATGCGGCTGCGACTATTTCTGGCAACAAATCAAGTGCACCGTCAATTCTCAGCAAATTTGAATTGGACGTGGGGCATGACTATTGGACTCAGTGACAAGCGAATCGGCATGGACTCAGTGACAAACGAGCTTGCATATTGGATACAAGTTACATCCCAGCTGAGATAGTACACTTCCCCATATTCCAGTAAAACAACTTCCCAGTGAGGTAGAACAATTACCCAAGAGTGCCTAATCGACACTCTGCCACATCTTCATGCAAACTTCATGCAAAACGTTGAAGTCGATCTTCCCAAGTCATAGGCTGTACATAGATGTCCAGGTCGGTGCATGTCAATGTACGCCCGCGTTTTGCATTTTAGCAACAGATAGCAGTAGAACAACTTCCCACTTTGAGTAGAACAATTTCCCCGAGCAGTAGAACAAGTTGACGCTGAAATAGAACAACTTCACAAATGGAGTAGAACAATTTCACAGGTAGAACAACGTCGCTCATTCCCAACGAGAGATGAGTTAAGAGAGCAAAAGAGCGATCAGCCGTTTCCCGCTGAGACGACAGACGATTAGACGGCGTCGACCGCCGACGACGTCGCGCAAGTGGCGTGCGTGGACGTCGCGCACTTATGCGGGCGCGAGCGGTCGCCCGTATCACAAGAAGAAGTTGGGCCGACCAATCAGCGACAAGCGCGCACGTGCTGCGGTGTCGCCGTCGCCCCAGGGGACGTCGCGAAGTCGGTCTCTCCCGATCCTCGGCGGGGCGCACGCACGCAGCAACACTCGCCGGACTCCCTTCGTCGTCAGATCACTGAGACCTTGTTTGTTTCTTTCGGCGCCCGCCCGCGCGTCACTCCGCGAATGCGAACAACTGCGGACAGTGTCGACTCTGCGCGCGCGGCGCATTCGTCTTGTCTTTCCGATTGCGTAGATGTTTTGCAACAACAAAACGGTCTTTTCCAAGACGACGATAAGGTAGGCGCACCGAAAAAAAGATCGCGCCGCAGCGCAACATCAGACAACTGAGAAAGCGCTGACCGCGATTTGCACGCACGCATTTCATGAGTGACAGGTATGCAGATTAATCAAACTTTG
>JASAMZ010004608.1:0-12491 GCA_030248115.1 Linhomoeus sp. GSCO2_2 | reverse complement strand
TGCTGCTTCGTTCGACTCCCCGGCAGAATCCGACTCCGATTCCGAGTCGCTCGACCCTTTGACGTTCATCTGGATCTGGAAAGGCATAAATTCGATTTATGGCACGTTGCCAAGAGTCATATAGATGGGCGGCACTCCCAAAAGTAGGGCTGACGGTCGCCGGCCGCATTGCGTGGGGTAGATTTTGACCAAAACTAATTTTGACCAAACTTTGGTTGGCCAAAATGAAAACACGAATTTTTGGGTGGAAAATTTGCTATTCTTTCTCATTTTAGTCAAAGTTGATAAATTTGCGCCGCAGACAAACTATTTTGCCATTTTGAAGTTTGGTGGCACAATAATAGCTCTTCTGAGCACAGATTCTTGAGCTCAAGGTGACTCGAGCTGGTCGTTGAAGATGCGTAGTGGGAGTGGCCCAAATTTGGCTCGCGTCCCCTCTGATTCTACCGGTCAACTCCCTATGTCCATCAATGCCAAGAGAGTCTAACCTTGTCAAGCACATTCACCCCAACCTCATATCGATAGCAGGAGGGGTCCAGCCAGCTCCTAGAGGCCAGGGCTTTCCTCTCGGCCTGTCTTTCAGCCTTCAGGCATTGCTGTGTGGTGGCCCCCTCGGGAGGTTTCTTGGGCGACTTCAGAATGGAGGTCGGAGTGCTCCCCGCGGTAGAAGCCGACGCCGAATCGGCCTCGTCGCACAGCACGCGCAGAACCCTGCCGCGCACCTGGCATGGAAGAGAACGAGTTAGAGCGTTAATTCGAATATAAGCGCCCTGGGCGCGTATTTTGGAGCCTACCTCTTGGAGGGTGCCTATTGGACGTCGTGGGGGGGGGGGATGCTTGGATTGGAGTATTCACAGTAGTTGGTGTTCTACGCCAACCTTTTGTCCCTTTCCATTGAGGACTTGGACGATTTCTCCCACGAAGTATCGGCCCTTCATGAAGATCCAGACGTCGTTGACGACGTCGTCCATCTTGCCCCGGTGGGTCAGGCTCACTGCAAGCAAACAATGGATAGCAAGAGTTAATTTCTCGGCGAATCCAAGCCAAATTTTCCATAAAATAGCGCGCGAAGTCGTCTCCATTGCCGTCACTGCAGAAAAATTCAACGTCCAGTCGATATTCGCGTCGGCCTCCTCTACCGACGCGCGCGCTTGAAATTACTTAGCACATAATTAGGCTTCGCGACTACACAACTCCTACCCAAATAGAGCAGCGGCGCTTCCAGATACTCTGGAAAACTGCTCAGTGAGTCTTGGGCTTTCTTCTCAGACTCCAAAGCTTCCTCGAATGTCAGGCCCGTTCGGCCCGTCACCTCGCACGACCAACACATCGAGTTCAGCTGGATGGTCCGGTCGAAAAACTCGCTGAAAGCGAGCCGGAAAATCGATACTTTATGTTGTAAGCTCGTGGAAAAATCCCAAAATCCTACTCGTATTCGCGGAAGATTTCTTTTGTCAGAGCGCAGTAGAAGACAAGGTCGTCTTTGCGGAGATTCTCCGGCGGCGGCTTCGGCTCGAACCGTTTCTTCTGATAGAGCGGCATTTCATGCGATTTCCGCTTAGAACCGAAAAAATTGGCCGCTTTCTAGCTTTCTTCCCCCTCCTTCTGCCTTATTCTTCCGAGTTTTGCCGCTCTTTTCCAAAATTCTGGCGAAAATTCCCGAAATTCCCTCAAAAATTGCCAAATTTTCCCACTTTTGACCGCCTTCTTTCTTCCTTTCTCCAATGTGGAAGTTGGCGCGTCCTCGTCAGCAACTGGGAAGGTCCAAACGAAGGGCCGGCATCGAGCGAAAGGGAAACGACGACGACGACGGCAACAGCGCACTGCATGGCGTCTGTCCGCGTCTCGCCTATGCCTAGCTGTAGACAGAGTCCTCGCTCTTCGCTTCAGACCCCGCCAGCGCCCCTCTTTCGCGGCCATTTTCTCTGTCGATAAGTTCGAATCGGGCGGACCCTGCGAGGTCTCGAGAAGAACTTGGCTGCGGGTGTAAAAGATGGTAATGGCAAAGGCAGGGAACGAAGACGTGATGCATGAACGGTGGTAGTGGTGCGGCAACAGAAAACAAGCCATTTGTTGATGATGGTTACTATCTTTTGATGTGTTCCAACTTGAAGGTTGGAAGCTCCTGCTGGTAGGGGAGTTGTCTCGCGGCGATAGGTCAAGTTGGCATTGCTCTATGCGACCGCTGCTCTATGCGCCTGCTGGTGTGACCCACATCTCGAGAGTTCGCTTCAGTAGCGTAGCCAAGGGGGGGGGGGAGGCATCGGGGCAAATGTCCCCTCCCCCCCCCCCATGATGCCAGCTTTGCGACCCAGATGCCCAGCAGGAGATAATTTTTCGTCTGCGGCACCAAAAATACTAAAATTTTCGCTCGAGGCACTATAAATGATAAAAATTTTTGCCTGTGGTGTTATAAATAGGGAAAATCTTCGCCTGCGGCACTAAAATAATGAATATTTTGCCTGTAAAATGTATATTTTGCCTGCTTCAGCGTAAATAGCAAGATAATACCTGCGCGTTCATTTTGCACATGGCAGCGCTCAATGACAGCTAAAAAAATTTGCCCTCCCCAATTTGTTTTGTCCCTCCCACTTGTCAGTCCTGGCTACGCCACTGGTTTGCTTTGCGCCTAGCTGGATTGCATCAGGTGTAGGTGGCGCACCCTTGGTTCCATCTGCTGCATACACAGAACTTGAATTGTTGTTTTCCATTGGCATTTCCAGCTGTCTCCTTTCAACTATGATGCCATAGGTGCAATGGCTCCCTAGGTTAGGGAGGGGGGTGTGGTTAGACCGAGATTTGGGGTGTGGTTGGGGTGTGGTTAGACCGAGATTTGGGGGGAGTGGGTAGCAAGAACAAGAATCTCGTTCTTGCAGCTCTGCAAAAAATAGCCAAAATGCCTACAAATTGCCTAAAAAGTGATAACACGGTGTATTGGTGCTCAATTTTGAAGCAAATTTTAACAAAATGACCCAAATTGCTTAAAAATAGTGCCGCAGGTGGATATTTTTTGCTAATTTTAGGTCGACTTACTTTTGGGAAAATTTCCTAATATGGGCAGGGGGGGGGGGTAGCTGGAATCTCAGCTAGGGGGAGGGGTTAACAAGAATTTTGTTCTTGTTGGCTGTTGGTAGGGGGATGTAACTGCCCCCCCCCAACCCCTCTCCCTCAATCGCACCTATGCAAGATGCCAGTCACTTCACAGATGTGGTTCTGTGGAAGAACGAATGGCTATTCTATGATGGGATGGGCTCAGCCACTCTGTCCAATTGGTTCTTTCTAAAGCAGCGCAAAAATCAAAGCCTTCTGGCTTCTACAGTAATACGAGCAGTGTTGGTTTACAGAGGATTAAATAAACTGATTTCAATGACCATATATTACTAAAGAAGTTATGCATGTCACACGACGCACTTCATTAGATTAGCGTTACGAAATCAGCACTGGCAGCCACATTGGCAGAAAGGTGGAACTGCAGAATCGTTGATGATGCCATGGGTGATGTCAATTGGCGGCCAAAGCTGTGAACATTAGAGCTAGACATACGCCAGTGCCAGTGCCATCGTTCATCACCCTACTGCCGTTGCCTGCGCTAGCTAGTGCCAGCGTTTATCTAGTCCAATGCGAAATGATAATTCAAAATCGTCGTCTTGCGTCTGGTCGTAGGTCGTTGATATTTCGTTTTAGAAAGTAATTCCTGAAATAATTTGAAAATTATGCCGCCCAAGAAGAAGCCTGCTCTCGAGAAGGGGGCAACCGGTGGCAAGAAGCCGCCTGCCAAGAAGCGAGGTTTCGACTTTGGGGATTTGGAATCTTTTCAAACATGTCAAATTCATTCAAATTCAAACAAAATAGGTGGATTTGATCTAGGCGCTTATGGGGTGGCGCCGGTTGTGCCCCCAGGGACCATACTAACGGACAGTCAGGGAAGCGAGTGGAAGCTGGGCAGGCACTTCGCCACGGGGGGCTTTGGACGCGTCTACCTGGCCACCAAAGTACTGTAGAGTGCAAATTCAAAAGTCATTTTGCTGAATTGCCGAATTTTGCCCGAAATTCGTGTAGGGAGCCACGAATCGCGTGTCTGCGTCCGCATTCGGAGTGGGCGGCGGCTCAAAGGGCGAGGTGGCGGTCAAAATGGAGCCCTATGGGAACGGTCCCCTGTACCAGGAGATACACGTCTACATGGGAATGGCCAGACCCGACTCCATTGCCGGCTGGAAGAAGCGACACAGTGAGAATTTGGCGCTGTGAATAATTACAGGGTGTGCCGAATAGTGCAATACGGTGCCTAAAAGTGAGAACGCCAAGTTTCCCATCGCCGACCTCAAGCGAAACTGCGTCGATCGCGTCCAAAATTGGATAGGCCTTACTACAGGGCGTTTCACTTGTCAAAAACACCCTGTCCAGGTTCTGTCCAATTTTGGGCGCGTTCGAAGCAGTCCCTTTTGAGAGTGGCGATCGGAAACCTTTTGTTCTCGCTTTCTGCTCATTCTGTAGATGGGAACCGGTGTTCATCCACTTTTGAGTCTGATTGGCGTCTAACTCTAACAGAAGACTAGGCCACCAGTGTTTTGAAAGCCGCATACAAGGCATCGAGTACACAATATTGTTGCAGAGCTTCCCTTCTTGGGCATTCCCCCCTATCTGGGCAGTGGCGTGTTTGAAAGTGGTGCCAGCGGGGCCGCCAAGCAGCGATTCCTAGTGATGCCCAAATATAACGGGGATTTGGAAGGGATTTTAAACGCCAACGGCGGCACTCTCCCTCCCAAGACGGCTTTTGCCGTGGCCAAAAGTTGTCTGGACTCACTGGAGTACATACACGGCAAGAGCTACGTGCACGCCGACCTCAAGGTGTGAATTTTTCATTTTTACTCGTTAGAAAGGGTACTGTTTGAAAGACGAACACTTGTGTCCTTCTTTGTGCGTGCTGCCGTATGCTTTATGCTGCATGGTGCCCCCCCCCCCACCCACCCCGATAAAATTCAGTTTTAACGGACAAAAGTAGTTTCAATTGTTTAATAATTTGCGCGAATTTTTCACAAAACAACAGGCCGAGAATCTACTACTGGTCGATCCCTCCTCCCCTCACAAGTGCGTTCTGACCGATTTCGGCCTGGCCAGTCGACTGCCCGGTAGTCTGCCCTACAGAGAAGACCCCAAGAGAAGTGAGTGAGTCGGCGACCAACATTGGCTTCGCCCGGGACTTTGTTTCCGCCGTGCGAATGCGGTCTTTTGCAACTCTGTACAGTAACCGACTGTTGAGCAGTAGGTACTGATGGATGCGTATACGGCATACGCATACGCATACGCAAATGGATTTTGCGATATTATTGGCCATGAGTAAGACGGAGATACTCTGTGCGACGGCAAGTTTAGCGCGAGCATCGAATGCAATGTATCTACACTCCCGACCCGAACGTACCCAATTCAGTCCATTTGCTATCATTTGCAGGGCATAACGGCACTCTGATATTCACGAGTCTCGACTGCCACCGCGGCTGTCAGCCCACCTATAGAAGCGACGTGGAAATCCTCGGATACAACCTGCTCTTTTGGCTGACTGGGTAGGTGTGCCCATAGCGTAAGCGAATTCTGTTAGTGCTTGTCTACCGTAATAGAACACGTGACACACACAGTATCACAACAGCTTACTTAGCGTCCTAATCTTTGTTTTGCAAAGCCGACTGCGGTGATATTCGCGCGCTTCTCCTTATCAGAGTGCTACTGTAACAATTCACATACAGCTCGCTCCCGTGGCTGAACGAGTCGGATCCCCTCAAAGTGCAAGCGGCGAAGGAGAGTTTCTCGAAAAGTGCTCAGAATGGGAAATCCACAAAGATCGACACAGGCCTCGATCCCAAATGCCAGGAAGCGCTCTACAGATTCTTCCGCCTCTGCTACGACACAGCATATGAGGAAGCGCCCGACTTCGAGGCGTTGAGAAAGGTGGCACATGTTGCACGATGGGTTACGGTAGGGTAGTAATTTGATGTGTAGTCGCACAGGATTAGAGTTACGAGGTAGTGTGAGGATGTATGTTATGATCAGTGGATGCGGTGGATTACTGCAATCGATGGAGTATCCGTATGCAGTATGAGAGTTTCTCTCATGACTACCCGTTGGCAGTTATTCTAACTGACGTCTACGACTTTGACGATGGTTTGACGCTCCAGTTGACAACGAAACTAGAGAGCAAAGTCTCCATTCTAACCTTTCTAGGCACTGAGCGTTTCCCCCGCGGCCAAGCTGCCATCTCCAGTCGCCTCGTCGTCCCATTCGAGAAGCGCCTCTCCCTCCAAGAAAGCTGCCAGGCGCTCGGCGGCTACCGAAGAAGACGAGGAAGAAGCCTCGATGGCGCCGCAGAGGAAGCCCAATGCTGTCGCTTCGAAGAAGCCGAAGACGACGCCGCTTTCCACCGGGTCGAGTCGAAGCGTCAACGCCAAAGTGGAAGTCGCTGCGCCGCCGAAGAAGCAGAAGAAGGCGGAATCGACGCCGGCGGCTACGGCGCCGACTCCGAGTCCCGGCAGGCATCTCGCCAGGCCGCCCATCAAGTCAAAAGCTCCGTCGAGCGCCAAGAAGTCTCAACGGCCGTCGGCCGAATCGGAAGAGAGAAGACGCGAGCTGAACCTTCGGCCGATCCGCATGAGAAATACGACGACGCAGACGTTGCCCTATTTGTGGGACTAGTGTTGAGCTGTAGTATAGCACCGGCGAGTCTCGCGTTCACTTGATGTTTTTTGTGCGATCTCTTCTCTCTGTGTAGGTACTCGCCTTCCTTCGCGTGTTGTATGGTGCGCTCTTCTTTTGTGACTACGCGTCTTGGTCGGCGGCCGGTTTTCGGCCCATAGCACGATGTACAAGACGGCTTAGGGTCGTGCGAACTTCCATTCCCCTTCGGTCGATCATACCCTGAGCTCTTTTGCGACATCTATCCAAGTGTGTGGCGCCTCATCTCTTTACCGACATATATTTCAAATTTGAATTATTACAGTAGTTTCAAGATCAGCCATGCCTGCAAATATTTTGAATTGGGTTACGGTAGTGCATTCATGACAGAGACATTCGTTCTCTTCGTAAACTGGTGATCGGTTTCGTGAGCTTTCTCTGTCAAAACGGCAATAAAAGCTAGGTAAGTACGAGGACAGAGGGCGCCACTGTTTGGCAACGTTGCTTAGGCGTGTGAAAGTGTGGAAGTGCAGAGAGAAGCCATTCAAAAGGATGAATGAGCTGGATGTTGGAGGATTGGAGCCGATGGAGACGGAGAATGGGCCTCCTTCAGCCACTGCTCCAGCTGAGAAGGCGCCTTCTGTGGCGGTTGAGGCGCAGAGTGAAACGGCCGAATTGGAGCACCTTTACGAGCAGGTGCGCGTGTTGTGTGTGCAAATGACGACAGTTGCCCTAAGTCAGTTTCACTCTTCACTTGAATGAGTTAGGTTCCCATTTGCACTGCAGCTGGAGCAAATCGAGGCCGCCATAGCGGAGAAGGAGCTTGTCCTCGCAAGCGGCAGTTCCCAGTCTCAGGTGGGCACCTCGCCATCCGCCATCTGAAGCTTTTCCAATTGGGTGCTCTCTCGCCAGTGGCGTTTTTCAGCCAAATTCGGTCTCGCCAGCGGACGCCACGCATCCCCATCACGCCTTGACGCCGAAATTGGCCGCTCGTCTCACAGCCAACGTCGCTTTGGTAAGTTGCTGTCTAGAGAGTCGTCAACCACAGGTTTGCGTTTCTTGTCCATAGTCGCAACGCAACAATCGCTTGGCTATCTTCGTTCGGTGGGTCATTTTGCAATTATTCCGCGTTGCAGAGGTCTGCGTTCACTTTGCAGATTCAGTTGCGGAAGCAGTTCGACCAGCTGCAGATGGAGAACGACTCTCTGCGACAAGAGAATGCCCAGTTGAAGGCGTGTGCTTGGAATGCCATTCGAAATTATGGGTAACGGTATTGTTGTGATACTGAACTGTTCAGGCGACGATCAACAAGTTGCCGCTGCCCGAGGGAGTGGAGAAGACGACTGAGAAGAAGGCGATGATGGTAGTGAACTAGATATGAAGCGTAAAAGGTCGTCTGATCATCTGTGATGGCGCAGGACCTCTGTTTGTCTTCAGGGCTTGTATCACGACAGGTTGGCACGCGTCCTCGAGCTGATGAACAGTGGAGTGGACATTCAGGTGCCACTGCTGGAACCCATCAACACTGTCGCTTCGACGCCGGTATGTACGCTTGAATTAATGCGTAGCGCCATCTGTCTTGAGAGAAGCCACTTTCACATGGTATTGTCGCCTTGAGGTTGTGGAAGCTGCGCCAAAGAAGGTGCCAGAGCCGCAGTCTCAAGGAGCCCCAGAGGAGAGCACTCCAGTGGTTGGGGCGCCAGTGGAAGCCTCTGGCGGGGCGCAAGTCGTCACTGGAGGAGACGAAGTGAGGCTTCAGGGTCTTCAGTCGCTGGAGCACGGGACCAACGACCCCAGTGAGAAGATAGTCCAGTTGCAAGGCCCTGAGGAAGAGGAAGGAGGAGAAGTGGGGATGCCGCCCGAGGAAACGCACGAAGGCGAGCGCCAGCTTGTTGCGTGACCAACGCAGAGGGTGCATGTGAGAGAGACAACAAGGCCGTTACTTTAGGGCAAGAGCGGGCCCTCCCTCTGCAGAAAGATGAGGTGAATGGGCACCGGTGTCCCAGAGACGGCTGCGGTCGTCTCTTCAGCTGGAATCGCAGCATGCGTCGTCACGTGGCGCTGGTCCACGAGGGCAAGAAGAGCAGTCTGCGGCCAGTGCCAGAAGCGCTTTCTCTATCCCTCCAACCTTTTCCGCCACCAGCGCAGTCACACGGGCGAGAAGCCCTTCCAGTGTCCCAAATGTCTCATGGCCTTCGTCGAGAGCAGGAATCTAAGGAGACACCGCAGGCGTGTCCACTCGTCCAGTGAATAACTGCTGCTTCTGCTCAGTCACGTAGTTCTAATTTTTTCGTTAGCCGTCAAAATTTGGTATTATTGGTGCGCTTGCATAAACATTAGTGATATTGCTGCTGCAGTAGCCAGCCGACGGCTTTTGTAAACCGATATTGTGGTCTGAATCGATTCGGTAGTACTACGGTAGTTGGTAATTGTTGCTTAAAATTGCTCTGCTTCGTGTCTTTGTCTGCTCGATTCTAGAGTGGCTGTGTGTTTCCCTTCGTGCGTCACCCCACCGAGCGTAGGAACTACAGTATACTTAGTCTATCGCTGATAGCTGCTACTGCGGCGCTGAGACTTGACATCGTTCGTTGAGTGCGTCTCGGTGAATACATAGCTGCAGACAGACATATTGGAATACAAATGCGTCCTGTTTGGTTGCCGCTTCCGTCCATAGTATTTCTGCGTTGTTCGTTGAAATTGGTTACGGTACCGACGGCGAGACCTGCCATCTCCTGTTGTGTTTTGTGTAGAATCAATCAGTGCTACTCGAAGTCGTCGAAGTGCAGTCGAAGGATACTACTACACGTCTGCTATCGCCGACTCAGTGTGCCCACTGTCATTTCAGGTAGCTCCCTCCAGTGACCTGATCGATGAGAAGCTGCCGGACGACGTCCTTTTATGCCTGTGTTCTCCTATATTGGCCTCAGCGACGTCAACAGTCTGCGTCGCGTCTGCAAGCGCAGTGGGCGTGTCGTCACAGTTGTGGAAGCGACGCTGGAGGGAGGACCTCTGAGACCATGGAGTATCGGATTTCATTAACCACTGACAAGGAAGGGGGTGAACTGTCAGCTGAAAGTGCGCTCGATGAACGGCCACCTAAAGGCCGTCAGCCTCTTCCTCCACGACTGCTGTCCCACTATCCTCACCCTGTCTGTCGGTCCACTTCGACTTCAGCGGCTCCAAGAAGCTGCTGGAGACTTTGCGGGGGATGAGGAGGAGGAGGAGCCACCGAGCGACGACGACACCATCGAGATCGAGGAGGTGGACGCGGGCGATGAGGAGGAGGAGGGAGAGGATGACGACGAGTTTTTCGACGCCGACGAGGAACCGGAGCTTGAGCACGAGCTCCCCAACAGAATCTCGGTGAATTTTTGAGTGCTTAGTCCCACCCCCCCCCCCCCCTGTACCGCACTGTACAAAAGCAGTACACGGTGCGTGAGTAAAAGTGGAGAACAGTGAATTTCTGGCCGTTGTTCTCGAGCGTGACTGCACTGATAGCACCCAAAACTGGGCACGATATAGTACAGGATGTCGTAGATAAACTGTCAAACTTTTTTTTACAGTTTGGTCCAACGAACACTAAATGGCATCGTTTTGCGAAACACCATGTCGAAAATCGAGTGTGACGCTTTTCCTCAGTTTAGAAGATGCATGCATGCCTCGCAACAAGGTCACGAGCACCATCTTCTCCACTGTGGAAAAACGTCGCACTTGATTTTCGACATGTCGTTGCGCAAAACGATGCCATTTGCTGTTCGTTGGACCAAATTGTATAAAAGTTTGTCAGTTTATCAAGGACACCCTATAGTATGTCCTGTCCAGCTTTGGGTGCCATCGGTGCTGTTACGCGTGAGAACCACGGCCAGAAAGTCCGTGCCCGCTTTTATTTACGCAACGTGTAGACGGATTGTTGTGCGGAGTACTGTATTCAGTCCATTGCAGCTCCCTCCCATGGCTGAAGGAGTCAGATCCCGTCGAAATGCAAGCGGCGAAAGAGAGTTTCTCAAAGAGTGTGCAGAAAGGAAAATCCTCAAAGATCGATACAGGCCTCGACTCCAAGTGCCAGGAAGCGGTCTGCAAGTTCTTCCGCCTCTGCTACGCTGGGTTTTTTTGCGCAATATTGGGCGTATTTACGCCCAAAATTTCTGGAATACGCCTAGAAATTTTGACTAGGCGTAAACTTTTACGCCTAGAAATTCAGCTCTGGAAGTCTACCATAGAGGGCTTTTTCAGCAGAAGGAATCTATTTTGGAAAAAAATTTCGCCTGCGGCGCTATTTTGAACGATTTCGGTTTATTTCAGGCTCAAAATTTGCTGTTGAAGCGATCCGCGAAGATTGTTTGTTACATTTTACCTTCATTTATGCAGATTTTGTTGCAATCAGTGCAGGATGTAGTGATATTTCGGTTAATTTGATTACGTTTTTGGACTTATTTTTCGCTGTAATTTTGCGTGTACGACAAAATTTTGGGAAATACGCCTAAAATTTTTGGCTAGGCGTACGCCATACGCCTAGATCTCGGACGAAAAAAAAACCCTGCTGCTACGCCACTGCCTGTGAGGAAACGCCCCACTTCGAGGCTCTGAGAAAGGTGGCGCATATTGTGCGCTGTATTACTACGGTAATAATGTGATGTGTAGTTGCACAGGCACAAAGTAAGAGGTAGTGTAACGAGAGATGCTGTAAGTGGTTGATGCTTTGAAAAAGTTGGCGATTGTTGAGTGGATTGCTATGTTAGATGGTCCTGCCCTACAGCAGCACAGAAGTTTTACAACTTCATCCCACAAGTCCTCCTAACGAAATATGTACTGTCTCGAGTCTTCGATGGTCGGTCTGTCAGTCTGTTTGTGGCCCTAGTCGATGGCCAACAGGTGATGGTGCAAAATGTCTATTCTTCTACTCTTTCTAGGCGCTGTCTGCTCCCTCCACTGCCAAGCAGGCAACTCCAATCGCCTCGTCGGCCCTTTGGAGAAGCGCCTCTCCCTCCAAGAAAGCTGCCAGGCGCTCGACGGCTACCGAAGACGAGGAAGAAGCCACGAGTGCGCCAAACAGGAATCCCAAAGCTGTCGCTTCGAAGAAGCCGAAGGCGACGCCGCTTTCCACCGCTATCAATCGAAGCGTCAACGCCAAAGTGGAAGTCGCTGCGCCGCCGAAGAAGCAGAAGAAGGCGGAATCGACGCCGGCGGCTACGGCGCCGACTCCGAGTCCCGGCAGGCAGCTCGCCAGGCCGCCCATCAAGTCGAAAGCTCCGTCGAGCGCCAAGAACTCTCAACGGCCGTCGGCCGAATCGGAGAGAAGACGCCGGATGAACCTTCGGCCGATCCGAATGCGCAACACGACCACGCAGACTTCGCCCTATTTGTGGGACTAGTGTTGAGCTGTAGTATAGCACGGGCGAGTTTGGCGTTTTTGTGCGATCTCTCCCCTCTGTGGACTCGCCTTCGCGTGTGTACGGTGCGCTCTTCCTTTGTGACTACCCGTTTTGGTTGGCGGCCGTCTTTCGATCCTTAGCACGATGTAGGCGGCTAACGCTCAGGCGAAGTTCGTTTCCCCTACGCTCATCATACCCTGAGCTCTTTTGTGACTTCGATCCAACTGCGTGGCGCTTCATCTCCTTACCGACATATATTTCAAATTTGAATTATTACAGTAGTTTCAAGATCGGACATGCCTTCAAATATTTTGAATTGGGTTACGGTAGTGCATTCATGACGGAAACATTCGTTCTCTTCGTAAACTGGTGATCGGTTTCGTGAGCTTTCTCTGTCAAAACGGCAATAAAAGCTAAGTAAGTACGAGGACAGAGGGCGCCACTGTTTGGCAATTG
>JASAMZ010004607.1:0-11134 GCA_030248115.1 Linhomoeus sp. GSCO2_2 | reverse complement strand
AAGGTCAACAACACGATTCTGCCCGTGCTCTGGCTGAACGAGACGGTGCGCGCCACCACGGCGACAGTCAATCGACTGAAACAGCAGCTGCTCTCCCCCGAGAAGTGGGCTACTTACGGCGCCTACGCGCTCATCGGCCTGGGACTACTTGTAGTCGTCGTGGTCGTCGCCGTCTTCGTCGCCTTCATGGTCATGGGCTACCTGAGACAGGTTGGGTACTAGTGGCGCCTTTTCATAATGCCTTCAGTTGCATACCATGTGTGTACAACGAATGGAGTCTGCAACGTACTGTAAGTACTCTAACGTGTCCCCACCCCCCGGCGAGCTTATTATTTCACACGCCTCTCAGAGGGGTGCTATTGGAGGGTAGGGCTTATTTGGGTGGGAGAGCTTAATAGTATCCACGGTAACTCATGTTACCAAGGTAAACTTGGCACTGGCTATGTGTGTACAAGGATGATTCTACTGCAGTCGATATTCGCGTGAGACAGGCTCGCGTACGCTCGAACAGTTTGTCCCTCCGCCTTTGCTGACGCGCTCCGATCCAGTGTCAAGAGTTCCACTTTCATTCAGGAGAGGCGAGTCCGCTCCGACTCCCGCGAGAGTTTGAACCGAGACGACGACGATGAGGATGAGGAGGAGAGCGAAGGAGAAGGCTACAGTAACCCCATAATGAACGCCGCCAACGATAACACGCACTCCGAGGCTTAGACGCTTAGAGAAGTGTGGCTGCGCTCCGAATGCTGCTGTCTCCACCACTACTACTACTACTACTTCCAATCGATCGTTATTATCGTTGCATGGAGTTTCGGTAAGAATCTCCCGAGAGATTCCCTCACTTCCGCTCTTTGATCTTCTGTCCCAATTTGCGCAATCGGCCGATTTGTTGTGCTGAGCTTTGCTCGATTACTTGATTATGGGTGCGCCGACTAAGGGTAAGTAGACGTTGCTCATGAATTGCCATTGCTACCACTGTACTGGTTCTGTGATTACGAGTATCCTTGAATCATTATTAGCTACGGTAAGCTATTCTGTACCAAGTCACGTTACGCAATATCGTGCTCTCCAGTTACATTAGGTGTGGGTATGCTTCTACCATCGGTGTGTGCTATAGCCCTATCACGTACTCTGTAAATAACATTACCAATGTCTATTCTCCAATCCAGCGTGTCGTGTCAGTCTGAAGCTCCGAAGTCGACTGCCATACAGGCGACGTCCATCACGTTGGTGCCGGTCAGTCCGGTCACTAGTTGGCTGGCGCCCTTCCGAAACTGGGAGAAGAACTCGAAGGAGCCGTTGGCTTCCAGAGCTGCGTCCATTCCCTCTCTGAGCTCCACGGCCGTCAGAATGGCTTCTTTGTCGACCACTGCGCCGGCGGCGCTCGTTGGGCCGTCCTGGCCGTCGGTTCCGCCGCTGAGGAAGGCCACGTCGGCGACGCCCTCCAGCGCCGATGCGACGTCGGCGGCGCACTCTCGGAGGAAGGCGAGCGCCGTCTCCTGGTTGCGGCCGCCTCTGCCGGCGCCGCGCACCTTGACGGTCGACTCGCCGCCCCAGACGAGGACGAGGCGCCCCCCATCGCGCCGGCGGCGAGCCACCGCCTCGCGAAGTGCTTTGGGGTCGGGAAGGACGGGAAGCACGTCGGCAACGTCGGCTTCCAGTGTTCCAGCCAGGATTCGGCGCAGCAGACGCGCGTAGGCGGCGCCCAGATCTCGCGCCTCTCCAACAATGGTCGAGCTGACGACGACGGCTTCCGTCGCCCCTTCCTCCAATGCTGCCAGCTTGGCGGCTTCCAGCGCTCGTTGACTGTTCCCGATGACCAGATTGATGGGCGGTTTCGATAGCGGCGCTTCCTTCACCACAGCGCGCTTCGAGTTGTCCATGAGAAATTCTCTGACGGAGGCAGGTATTGCTTCCCTGCAGTGCAGCTTGTCGACGACGTCGAGTGCGTCGTGGGACGGCAGAGACGGAGCAGTGAACGTCGGCCCACTGGCTATGACCTCCAGTGGGTCGCCGATGGCGTCGCTGATGAGCAGCGAGAGGACCTGGAACGATAGAAGTTGAAAGTACACGCGATGACGCCGGTGAAAGTGCATGTAGCAGCGGCTTACCTTCGCAGGCGCCGCTTCCCGTGCCAAACCGCCGTTCTTGAGGCGCGAGATCGCCCTTCGCACAGTGTTGAGCTGCTCTATGGAGGCGCCTTGGTTTTGCAGGGCCGCGATGGTTCTCAGCTTCTCTTCTAGCGAGATCCCTTCCACCGGCGCCGGCAGCAACGCCGAACCGCCGCCTGCCAATAAGACCGATGTTGTGACGGTGACGGACACGAACGAACAACTCAGCCTAGAGTCGCGTTAGTAACCTGAAATCAACGCCAGAAGAATGTCGTCTTCGCCTAATGATGACGCTTCGGCGGCGATTTCCATCGCTGTTTTGACCGCAGCTTGATCGGGCAGGTTGTGGGCGGCACCTTCGCGAAACGACCAGCGATCGTCGTTCACGTTTGGCAAATGGTCTCTATATGAAGTTGACGCATCCAGCGTGATTATGCGGTACCGTAGTTAAATTTGAATTGTTCGCTGCAAGACTCCGCCTATGCCACAATTGCGTGTGTCTCAAAGCGACTGTGTTGCGACTAAGTACCGAAGGTTACGGTAACTAGAAATTCTTGAAGTTGGCTACATATTCTTGTCATACTCGAGTCCAGCCTTTCTCATTTGGTCGAAGGCTCCCACGGGAACGCTGGCGATGCCTCTGACAAGGTGGCGGTCGAGGGTAGGGTTCGTCTGCACGCCGCGGCACATGGCCAGAGCGCACTTCCCGAACGCGACGACGTGCACATTCCGATCCAGAGGCCATTCTTCGCTCTCCTTCACTCGGAGACAGTCTCTGCCGCCGCTGCGAGTCACAAGGCGCCCCAAAACGCCAGTTACGAGCAGGGTGGGGTTGACGGCGCCGACGGCCCGCGTGAAAATACGGCGACACAGAGGTTCGCACATCCTAGAATCTGCCATACGGCGAAGAGCGGCCATATGAGACATACACCCGATCTTCTCACCCGAGGAGCGCCATCCAAGATAACGAAGCGGAGACATACAGCAGCAAGTTGATAGCAACGTGTACTCTTGAAGCAAGGACTTCCGCGCGATCAGCACGTTACCATTACACACCCTATGGGCAGCAAAGCGTAAGCGACAGGTTACGGGCGTCCAAAAGTGACAAGAGTCGTGAGGTCCTATCCAAACGCAATGGAAGCCTATGACAATGATTACCACCACTTGTAAACCAATTGACTTGACGAACTAACTCCACTACCACTGCCTTACATTACCGACACGCCACAAGTGATAATAAAACACGTACAATAGGGCCAAGGTTCAGAACAAAGTCAACAAACCACTATGTTTGGTGTACATGATATTACGAAACGCTGCACAACTGATCCCAAATGATTAGTGCCACAATTCGCCGTTGTCGCGATCGGTTTGCGCGGGATTCTATGATAGAACTGACTGTTAGACATGGGGGCAGTAGTATTTCGTAATCAACAGGCGCGAATCATCGCCACGCAAGAACTATGTACAGTACATACCTAGGTGACAGACTACATATATAGAGCACCACTGCGCACCACGAATTTAGAACTATCAACTCGGTATGTCACGGCAATCAACAAGATATCCTGATATTGTTAGCACGCCAAGGAAAGTCATTTGCACCTACAACCTGAGAGCTACAAGACTTCATCATTTCTGCCACAGAGAAGCTGCAACTTAAAGCTAAACTAAGCAACGACCAGAACGCCTCGCTTCCTACTCCGCTGCGCTACTTCAGTGTTACTGCATATGTGTCGTCCACTGTCCGGTTACTGCTGCTGTTGCGTCCGCAGCAGCTCCCGTCACAGCAGACGAGACGGCGTCGATGCCGTGGCTTCGGACGCCTGCCTTCTTCAGAAGCTCGATTTCCTTCGCCTGCAAGTACAACGCCACACCATTCCTAAAACGGGACTATTGTTCGTCTTAGTTATTGTAGTTGTCATTCGGCGACGACAGAACACATCGAGAAACAGGCATATATATACCATGCAATCAATGGTACACACATTACGCGCATGGCAAAGCGCAGTACGCCAGCGGCCTGATTTAGGGTTTCAGTCGTAACACGTCAAGCTCTCTAGCGCGTACCTGAGCAGAGATCCGCTCCTCTGCCTCTTCCAGTCTCGCTTCTCTCTCCCTGAGACGACGCTCGAGGGACTTTCCTTGACAAGCAGTGGCCGACACCGCTGCTATCACTCGCCGCAGGTCGGTTGCCAGTCGTTGCTGCTGCTGAAAATCGAGAGGTTGAATGGTTCAGCGGTACTTCGCCGCAAGTAGCAGTAACAACGCACTTCCAACTCAGACTCGTGCTTCGCCACCACGTTGGCCAGAACGCTTGAATTCATAGCCTCCTGCAAAGAGAAAGGCATCGGATTACACCCGCTCAAGAAAAGACACAGCAGAATACCATAACAGTGGATAACTACCGTATAGAACAGCAGTAGAACTGCAAACAAAGAACTGCAAGAACTGAAAGCACCCAACTGAAAACATAGATATAACTGCACTTACAACAAATAGATTGCACAAAACAGCCACCTCTTCAAACACCTCGACTTGTTCGTAATCCGCAAACTGGCAAGAAGAATCGGCCGTCGTCCCTCTTCTGCTCGACCCTTCGGCGGCCGGCAGCTGATGCTGCAGGCGCTCTCCATTGGGCGCAGACTTGATCTCGCTCAGTTCTTGAAGGGCGTGGTCTCGTTCTCGAGAAAGCGAGGCGATCTGATGACACGTCTTCGTTCGTTCGGCGCATAGCAGCTCCAACTCCATCTGGGCCCGCTGACACTCCACCGCCTTGGTAGAAAGCATGGAGGCGCGCCTGTCCAGGCTCCTCTGCGCTGCGTCAAGTTCCACCTCTGCCAAGTGCGCCTGGCGGTCTTTCTCTGACGCGGCGTGCTCCAGCTGTTCCGTCAGCGACTTCAGCTGCAGATCAGTGTCGCTCAGTCGTTCTTGCGTTCGCTGGAGATCAGCCAAGGTTTCCTGATAGAGTGGACAGTTCAAAGCGTCCGTTAGTTCGCTGGATGTCGTAGGGGAGCCTTCAACCGCAGGAAAACTGGGAAACGATGGTGGTGGGTTGTTCTGTTCCAGCCCCTTCCAGAACTGCTCGTCTAGCTGCGAATTAGGGTCGTCGACCACGATTTGTGACGCCCACTTGTGCAAGTCACTCGCATAGCGTAACCAAGCGCCATTTTGTGCTCCCGACTTAGTATCGAAGAATCGCTTCAATTGTCTCTGGAGAACGCTGATTCTGACAGAAAAGACGTTCGTCTGACGAAGTATCTTTCGTTCGCCGCGCTTGTACGCCTGGTTCTTCCTCGTGAGGTCGTTCACTTGGGCCCTCAGTTCCATCGTCTCATCCAGCCTCTTGTTCGAGTCGGCTTCCGCCGAGAATCCATCCGACATTTCGTTCGAACCGGGGTCACTCGCTCGCATCTGCTCCTTCAGGGACGACACCTTCTCTGATAGCCGCTTGCTCTCCGCCACTGCGTCGTCCCTGTCCTTGATGGCGTCGTCTCGTAAAGCTGACAGCTTTGTCAGCCTAGCTGCACTTCCCTCGAGCTTCAGCTGGTAGTCAGCTGCCATGGTCAATCGTGGAGATTCGTTTTGAACGTCCAGTAACTCGGGCGACGACGACGGCTTCCTCTCTCGACTCTTCGCCGCTGGATGGGACGCAGACCACGACGACGAAGCCGACAAAGGCGAGCGACGTCGGCGGCAGCTGCGTACTCGCTTCGTCTTCGAAGCCGAGGCCTTGTTTCTGTCACTCGGACAGTCCTTCCTTGCGGACGGTTGCGTCTGCAGTAGAAGTTTGACACCATGTTCCACCTTGCTCCGCTCGTTTATCAACGTCCTGAGGAGTGCGTGAGCTGCATTCTCCTTGGCCGTGTCTTCTTGTTGGGCCCGTCTTCCAACCGTTGCGAACTCCAAGCCAGACAATGCGACGCGCGCCCTGAATTGGAAGTGCAGAGGGCAGACGTTCTCTTCTTTAGCAGGCGAAAAGCCGACTTGCAGCATTCCAGCAGGGTCCAACCAGGCAAGCAACGCGTTGAGACGCGACACCGTCGATCCCTTGAACTGGTCACAAATCAACTGCAGCCTACGCAGCCGCCCGTGCACTCTGCACACCTTCGCGGCCATTGGGCTGTTTTCTCTTCTCTGGTCTTCTGTCCAATGCTTGACCATGGATTTGACAGAAGCCTGTCTAGCTCGTTTCTTGTGAGGACGGTTCGGTCGTGGCGCGCTGCAATTGGCGTCCAACATGCCGTTTCCATCGGTGCATTTTAGGGTGTTGGTTGTCGTCTTGCATTCATCGGCTGTGGACGAGTTTTGTCGAATGAGTTTTTGCACTCGCTTGTGCTTCCGCAGTGCTGTCAAAAGGTTTCCCGCAGCCAGTGCCTTCGCCACAGAGTCTGTGGAAGCTGGCCGTCCAGGGCACGAAAAGTAGACGCCGGGCAGCGCCACCTTCGCGAAGAACCGGAAGCCCAAGCTGCGTCGCTGCGCCACAAAGACGACTTTGGCGTTTCCCGACGGGTCGGCTTTGAGCACCAGTTGATTCAACTGCGCCAGTTTCTTTTCGTCCCACGCAGACGCCATCTCCTCTCTATCCCACATTAGACGGCTTCTGAAAAGAAAGGTGCGCCACTCTCTAACGACATTCGACGTCTAATCTCCAAGTATCTACACACCTACAGGGTGGGTCAAAAAAAGTGAGACCCCTAACTTTGCGGCCGCCGTTCTCAAGCATGACTGCACCGATTGACTTCAAATTTGGTGACAACACACTACAGGTTGTTGTTGATCGTCGGTACAAATTTCAACCAATTCTGTGCATCTCGCGCCAAATGGCAGCTTCGCGCGCAACACCATGCCGAAAATTGGGTGCGGACGGCGAAGAGGAGGATGGCGGCAAATTCTGAGATCATAGATTCGGGCTGTTCGATGGGGCCGCCACCCTGGTCGACCACTTGCTGCAAGCGGGGGCCGAAACCGGTAGATAGAATTGTCCGTTAACCTCATAACTCTTGCACAATCACATCCTTCAGATGCCACACGCTGGTAATGGGGTGACGGTAGACATCCGTAGACTCCACAGTGTATCCGTTATCTCTCAGATTTTTTAGACAGTGTAATGTTTGATAGTCACACGTTGTCCCACACCGTCTAACGAACTGCATTCCGATCACTATCTTACGGACGACGACTCACATGGCCATCCTCCTCTTCGCCGTCCGCACCCAATTTTCGGCATGGTGTTGCGCGCGTAGCTGCCATTTGGCGTGAGGTGCACAGAATTAGTTGAAATTTGTACCGACGATCAACAACACCCTGTAGTGTGTTGTCACCAAATTTGAAGTCAATCGGTGCAGTCATGCTTGAGAACGGCGGCCGCAAAGTTAGGGGTCTCACTTTTTTTGACCCACCCTGTACATACTAGACGGTTCTCGCTCTTCGAATTGCTTCACGCTCACTTGGCATGCATGCCGCCTGTGTGCTAGCTAGTAGCTACATCTGAAAGCGACACAATGTTCCAAGTATCAGGGCGAAGCCCGTCTGATGCGCTAAAGCGCCAGCGCTTCAGGGTTAGCCGCGTTGTACCTTTTATTCCAACAACGAGCACTCGTCGAGCTTTGAACCAACTGGCAATTGGATTTGCACTGCTGATTACGGTACCTGCATTAGGAGCTAATACAACATTGGGCAAAGAGGACGAGATCGGCCGGCACCGATTCGTAAACTTAACATAAAGGCAAGAAGGCGCAGAACAGGTAAATACAACACGGAAGCAAAAACAACGAGATCGGCACTAGACTCAATTCGCGCTATTGCTAACCAGTGACTGGAAGATTCTACGCCGCTCGGCGCTACACTGTCAGGTACACACTACCTACAATTCCATTGCTAAGGCGCGCTACACGTTTTGTCATCGCTTCGCGAAAGTGAGCAAGATTCTTGAAGGCATGCTGCTACCGGGGCATGGAGTTGGGTGGGTAGAACGGGACCCTCGGCACCTGAAAACCCACATGAGCAGTCACATAAGGAATTGGACGTAGCAGTCGGCGCAACTAGCCTCACCGCCGTCTGGTACAGCTGATGGGCCATTTGGTGATAGGGCGTAGGCGCCTGACCAATGGTAAGGTAGCTGTGAGACGCCATCATCTGGTAGTGGGCCGGTTGCTGGAGCACCGACGGCCGCTGCGGGTAGTAGCACTGCGCAGCGTCCATCGGCATCGTCGGAGGCGCCGGCGGCATCGGTGGCGGCGGCGGATTGGGCAAACGACGCATTTGAGCTGCGGTAGGGTGGGCGGACAGCGAGTTGGACGAGACGCCGGTCGTCCAGCCGCTGTACCGCTGAGGCGACCCTGCATAGTCCCAGATCCCGCCCAGCTGCTGCGCAGGAGCTGCGCTCATGTCGGCGCCGGCCAACTGGGTGGCGTGGCGCAGGAAGCGCTCCGACTGTTCAGCGGCCGACAGAGCGGAGAAGGGCGCCTGCGCCAGAGGCGAGGAAGTCATCTGCTGCCGCTGCTGCTGTGGTAGCTGCTGCGAAGTCGGCTGGCCTTGAGGCGACGCGCGGGGCTGCTGGGAAGCAGCTGTGGAGCGGCAGTCGGCCAATGGGGAAGAGGCGGCGTCCACACTGCAAGGTCGACTGGTCACGGGCACTCCCACATTCGTCGTCGTCTGCTTCAGCAGTTCGATCTCCCTCGTCTGACAACGGTGCACGTGTTGGCCAATCTGCGCTACAGTAACCATTCTGCCATTTCAACTCAGAGCAAAGTAGTCATAGTAAACCTGAGCGGAGATCCGTTCTTCGGCGTCTCGAAGTTGGGCTTCTCGCTCCTTCAGACGTCGGTCGAGACTCTCGCTTTGACAAGCAGCGACCGAAACCGCCTCCAGTAGTCGGCGCAAGCCAATCACCACCCCTTGCTGCCTCTGAAGCATGTACATATTACGACAGCTTTCAGCAATGCACGGAGCGCTGCACAAGACATTGAAAGTAACGTACTTTCAAAGCCGACTCGTGCTTGGCCGCCAACTCCGCCAGCCTGGTCGAAGACGCTTTCTCCTTCAACAGACGTGAACGGATTTGAGTGGCACTCCGACGCGCAGCACTACACTGCAAGTTATCACCTTCTGCAACTCGAGGTCGCGTCGTGTGAGAGCCTCTCTAGACGTGACGAGATCCTTCTCCACTTTAACCAAATCCTATAAACAAAACGGCCATTGCGAAACAACTAGGAAAGAGGAGCCTCTCGAAGTACATTCACTCACACCTCTTTCAACGTCTGCACTCGCTCGCACGCGGACATCTGAGATGGACCGTCGGTAGCCGCCGTCTCGCTTCCACAGGTGCTGTCAGCGATAGTAGAACCTCCAGTGGACGATGGCTGCAGTTGACGGCCTTCGTTGGCCACAGCTTTAATTTTGTCAAGCTCCTTCTGGGCGTCGTCTCGCTCTCGAGATAGGAAAGCGATATGTTTAGTCGCCTTCGCTTGCTCGGCGCGCAGGAGCTCGACCTCCGTCTGCGCTTGCTGACATTCGGCCGCCTTGGCAGAGAGCTCCTCGGCTCGCTTGTCCAGGCTCTGCTGCGCGACCTCGAGCTCCACCTTGGCCAAATTCTCTTGATGGGCTTTCTCCAATACGGTGCGATCCAGCCGCTCTTTCAACGACTTTAGCTCCTTCTCCTGGCTGCTCAGTTGCTCTTGCTTCTGCCGAAGGTCGCTCACAGCCTTCTTGTACAGCGGACTGCTCAAGGCGTCCATCGGGGATGGAGGCGCCGTCGTCGACTGGTCTCGAACGTCCGGCAGCTTGGGAAACGAAGGCTGTGGCGCCCTCTCTTCCAGCTCCCTCCAGAACTGCTCGTCGTGCTTCGACACCTTGGCGTCTTCCACCACGACGTGTGAGGCCCAACTGCGCACGTCGTCAACGTAGCGCGCAAACGCTATCTTTCCCACTTCCGACACGCCGAAGAGTCGCTTCAGCTTACTCTGAAGCACCTTCATTCTCACGGCGTAGGTGTTCGTCTGTCGTACGAGATTCTTCTCACTGGCAGCGTACATCCTATTATTCGTCATCGCCTCCTCCCATTGCTCCCTCAGTCTGGCCGTCTCTTCAGCGTTCTTCTTCTTTTCCTCCTCCAACTTTTCGCCCACTTTGGCTTCCACAGCCAGGGCAATGCGCCTTTCCAGCGCCTCTTCGGATTTGGGCCCGTCATCCTCTTGCAGCTGCTCCATCAACGAGTCCAGCTCCTCTGAGAGCGCTTTGCTCCTCGCCAAGGCGTCGTCTCTCTTGGCCAGCGCGTCGTCGCGCTCCGCCGACACCTGGGCAACTCTCGCCTCGCTTTCGTCCAGCTTCATCTGGTAGTCGGAGGCCAATGTCAATCTTGGCGACTTCGCGCATTCTCCATCCTCCAGCAAGTCGACGGAGGACGACTTGCGATCGGACGAGGAAGACGACGATGACGACGAACGGCGCCGCTTTCGAAAACAGCGCGGCTGCTTCTTCTTCTTCGGCTCGTCGCTGTCGCTAGACGAGTTGTCCCTTTCCTTGGACGCAGAGGAAGGTCTCTTGGCCAGGAAGTCGAGCGCGCGCGCCATCTTGCTTCTCTCGTTGACCATCATGCGCAGAAGGCCGTAGGCCGCCGCGTCCTTCGCCGTCTCCTCGTCCAGGGTGCGCTTCCCGTGCGAGACGAACTCCACGCCGGCCAGCGTCGCCTGCGCTCGGTACTGGAAGTAGGCGTCGCCTCTTTTGCCGTCGCGCCGGAAGGAGATCCGGGGCTCGGCGGAGGGGTCCAGTTGGGCGAACAGGCGGTTGAGAAGCGGCTCCGCCGACCCCTCGCCCCGGTCGTACTTCCTCTGCAGCGCCTGCAGGTCGCGCATGACGTTCGCCAGCTTCGCCATACCCTGCAATGCAAAAAGCGGTATGAGCGGAAACGAGGCTGCACAAGGCAATGACCGTGTCTATACAGTACCCAAGCACTCACCTTCAAGTTTATCCAGCAAGTGAGTGGGCCACAGAAATCCACAACTACCGCGCACTCATCTCCCGTT